>CAIGRB010033457.1:8888-45413 GCA_903798255.1 Fraxinus quadrangulata | reverse complement strand
TAATCACTTTGTACCAGCCTCTGCATTATAGTTCCTTAGCATAAAATTATAGGAGCTATATTGTGCTTACATAAGTGCAGACATGTTAAAAATTGATGTTTCAATCTCTTCTAATCAAGCACAAAGTCGCAGTATTGTAATTGAAAGTCATGAAAATCTCAATCTAAAATGGAACAGGGTCATTTTGAACTTTCAATTCTGAGGTTCCAATCAATCGTGTATACGAGGTCATAGTAATATTTACTTGATGCTTTAATTTATACGAATACGAAATAGGAATTGCAATTTAAAAAAAAAAAAAAAAAAAAAAACAGAAATATATCCTTGTGTTCCAAATGTCGAAGGACCAACCACGTATTATTGTACTAAAATCTAAACAAACAAATATATTTACATTTATATTTTGATAAATTGATAATTCAAAACGTGATAAACTGAAATTTCAGATATTAAAGTGACATACCCAAACCCTAAACCCTAGCCAAAAAAATATTCACAGAATCATTTATCGAGAAAAAAAATACCAAAACCTATTAAGAAAACAATTACAGTTTTCAATTGCCGTAGTACCTAATAAATCCAAACCCAAAAAATCGTAGAAGAAACAGAAATTAAAAATTTTCAGTTATAAAGATGACCACGGAGAGTTACAAATGGAGTGAAGATACACATAATTTTGAGCGTTTAGCGTGTATCGGGAGTTCTAGGGCTAGGGTTTTGAGTACCTGGGATACGGTGATGCACCCAGCTCCAGCTCCACCTCCACAGATATGTGACGAAGTGAGAATTAGCGAGTGCGCGTGAATATGAGAGAGAAACCTAGAATTACACCACTGTAGTTGTAATTACTGAATTGACCCTGCAATGCATCTAGAATTGGGTTCACTTACCAGATTTCTGGATTTGAACTGACCAAACAATCCACAATTAGTTGAATTGCACAAAACTCTCGAATTGAATCGACTAATTTTTCTTAAGTTAAGTAATCAAATGTGTATTTGAATCGAGAATCGACAAATTTGATTTGATTCTATTCATTCTAAACCAAAAATTAAATAATCGAATAAGAATTGAATATCCCTAATTTTTTATCTTAAATAAGCTAAATTATTTTTTTTAAAATAAATTTGCTAACTAATTAATTTACTCAAAATCCAAAATTTAATTTTACAATTTCTAATTTTCAGAGCAAATCCAACTTAATCAAATTGACTAAGTTTTATTCGAATCTCTTATTCTACCATAGTGTCATTTCTGCTATTTTGGAGAAATCAAATTGAAAGCTCGACCGCGCCTCTCTTTATTACTGTGAGCTCACTATCTTCCTCTTCATGTGATTTTAACAATCAAATTTATGAAGAACTTAACAAAGAGATGGCCAAAAAATATCACGGGATTGGATTGCGTCATTTTGTAAGAGCTAAAATTGAATATGTTATTAGTTGAATTAATGTAACGTTATTAAAAATATTAAAAATTTTAATTATTGTACGAAGGAATGGAACTGAACCCAAATGGTTTCATAATTAAATTTGAATTCGACGGTTCCACTTACTAAATATCCGATAAAAGTTGATAAAATATATGATTAAAAAGTTGAAGATAAAATATGTGGCTATACTAATTTTTAATTTTGACTCAAATTAAAATCTGAATTTTAATTAGTACCAAACAGGAGCTAAATATTATTGTGCAATATAATTTTAAAAAATTTGAAATAGAAAATGCATGCATAAAAAGTAAGGTACATTGTTAAATACACCAACCGTCCTTGCACTTCACTTCATATTTAAGATTGAAAATACTCCAAATCAACCTTCGAAATCCGACTACTCTTCACCATTTATCCTCCCTAAGATGGTTGATCCGATTTACAGCCAACTTTCCACCTAAATCAATACTTCAAATAGAAATTTAACCAAATTCAACATAATCAAATTGAATTAATTAAACTAAGACAACAAAAATTTTAAGATAAAGAGAAGAAGAATAAATTCAAAGAAGAGCTGAGAGAGAGAACACGTGGAAAAAGAATTTCACATCACACACTTTTGTGATCCTCCCCTCCATCCATTTTCTAACTAATTTGATTCTAAAGTCACATAAGTAAAGAAACACACATTACAATTTAATAAAAAATGTAAATAGCAGTATGACGTCGCAGCCTTTTAATGGTATAAAATTCAAATGTCATTGTAATTCCCCCTCTGAATTCTGAATGGATTTTTCTTATGATCCCTTTCTTTCCCCCACTGAAGAGCAGGTGCATCCTCATGACATCCTTCTCATTTATCTAAACCTTGTCCCCAAGGTTCAAATTGTGGAAACTTTTCCTGAATGTATCCAGCATATTCCCAAGTTGCTTCTTCTAAGGTGAGTCCCTCTACTAAATTAACCACTGTATAACTGCCACGTTTTGCCCCTTGATTATACGTGTCTGTAATAGAATTAGTGGCTGCCTCTCCTTGAATTTCTCATGCCCTTCTTTGGGAAGTTGGAGCACAGGTACTTCTCTTCCTCTTATCTTTTTCTTCAGTAAGGATACAAAAAACATCAGGTGTATCTTAGCTTTAGCCGGTATTGCTTGCTGATAAGCCACCTTATCCACTTTTATGATTACCTAGTAAGGAATATAGTACTTAGCAACTAGTTTATGATTAAATCTGGCAGCCACTAATTTCTGTTTGTAGGGATACAACTGGAGGTAAACCAATCTACAAGTTCAAATTCTCTCACTCCTCTTCTTATTAGCATATAACTCAATTTTGGCCCTGGCTTGGGCTAAGTTCTCCTTCAATAATTAATTAAGTTTATGCATTTCTTGTAAGAACTCTTCTACTGCTGCCACATTGGTTTGCTGATGAGGTCGAAGAGCTAATTAAGAGGGTTTAATTCCATATAGACCTTCAAAGAGGCTCATTTTTATTGCTGTGTGAAAGAGTGGTATGGTAGTGACTACCATTGAGCATATTGCTTAGATTGCCCATAAGTCATACACCTCAAATGCATTTTCAAGAACTAGTTTAGCCTTTCTATTTGTACATCTAGAATGGTAGGTTGTACTTAGCTGAAGTTTAGTGCCCACTAGCCTGAACAATTCCTCCAATAAACCACTGGTAAATACTTTATCCCTATCAAACACTATATTTTGTTGTATGCCATGCAATTTGTAAATGTTGTTAAGAAATACCTTGGCGACGATAATAGCAGAAAAATGATGGGATAGAGCTAAAAAATGCCCATATTGTGTAAACTCGTCCACCACTATCAAGGTAGTATCTTTACCCTTTGATGTTAATAGTCCTTCAATGAAATCTCTCCATGACTATTGAGGTTCAGGTAAAAGTTGTAGTAGACTAGGATAAAGCACATGTTCTTCCTTACACCTTTGGCAAGTATCATACCCCAAAACTTCCCTTTTTATACATTTCATCATCCTAGGGCAATAAAAATTATGTTTAGCCCTAAAGATGCTAGCCTACACCCCCAAAATGTCATCCCTCTTGTGAAACATGGATGGCTCTGATTAGCTTTCCTGTTATGTCACTCCTTAAACCCTCAATAGCCCATTCTAATAACTATAGACATGCTCATATTCAGGTTTAATAAGCAAGAACTTAATCTTTCTCCAGTCACATCATCTCCTTGGAAGCTTTCAATGACTTCTTGTACCCAGACTAAAGTTACAACGGTCATATCTGAACATTCCACTTATATTTCTTCTTTTCTAGACAATAGGTCAGCCACCATATATTTCTTTCCCTTTTTATAATGTATTTCATCACTAAGCCCCGCCAATTTTGTTAGCCATTTTTGTTGTAGTGGTGTGGTGATCCTCTGTTCCAGCTGGTATTTAAGGGACTGGTGATCAGTTTCAATGATAAAGTGGTGTCCTTTCAAGTAATGCCTCTATTTTCCCACAATTGTTACCAATGTTAGTTCTCTCTCATATATGGACATTCCAATGTCTCTATTGCTTATAGATTTACTCAAATATGCAAGTAACTTCTTTTGCATTAGAACTGCTCCAATACCCCCATAGCGTGCATCAGTTTCTTTGATGAAAGGTTGCTCAAAATCAGGTAGGGCTAGTATGTGGGTGCTACTAATGGCTATTTTCAGCTTCTAAAAGAAACTATGCTCTTTTGTCTATAAGAATCTATCTTTTTTTAACAAATCAGTCAAAAGCTTGCTAGAGTTCCATATCCTTGAACAAAATTCTGGTAATACCCAGAAAATCCCCTCATCTGTTTTATATTTACAGGCCTAGGCAGCTATTACATAGCCTCTATCTTAAATGAATCCATTGATACCCCATTTTCAAGGATTATGTGGCCTAAATACTCCACCCTCGATGAAAGTAAGGACTTATATTCCATTAAGATTGAAGAGTTGGTTGGATCTCTCCAGACTTATGAACTTACATTAGGTAAACCTAAGATTGAGAAGTCAATTGCCTTGAACACCATTAGAGATTAAGATTCTGACTCTACCCATTCAGATTATCCTAACGAAGAGGAGTTAGGATACTTTGCTAAAAAATTTCGAAAAATGTTTAGGAATAAAAAGAAACCTAAAGAGAGACAGTGAGGTAATTTCAGTGAGTCTAGAAGGTGATCTCAATCTATGAGATGTCATAACTGTCGAGGTTTTGGTCACGTTACGAGTAAGTGCCCTAACAGTAAGAGAAATTCGGATAAGGCTATAAATGCTACTCTCACCGATGATAAGTCTAACTCGAACAATCAGAGTGAAAAATCAACTCGTGAGAAAAGTAGAAAATATATTACTTTACTACAAGAATTAAGAATGGATCTGATAAGGGGAATGAGAAGGCTGAGAGCATAAGTAGTAGTGAGAATTTAAAAGAAAATTATGATAGTAAGGAAGATATTCATGTGGTTTATGATAGAATCTACGAGGAAAACTTTAAAATTATAACAAAAAATAAAGCCTTAAAGTACGAGAGTTATGAAACTTGTGTCGGAAAACAAAAAATTCTTAGTGTACATTCAGGAATCTACCTCTACCCTGAGTGAGTTGAAATCCATGAATGAATCTTTAGATACTCAGATTAGGAATATCACTAGTGAGATTGAGAAGACCTTTAAGAGAGTTAATAAGCTGATAGTTGAAAAGGAAACCCAGAAATCCAAGTTAAAAATCTTCTGAGCGACCTAGAGCATTCAAAGTCTCAACTTCTTACATTTCCTAGTGGTTCTATAAAATTAGATAACATTTTAGGAATGAATAAGCCTGTTGGTAATAAGGGAGGTCTAGGATATAATAAAAATGATTATAATATTGCTAGTACGTCCAAGACCACATTTATCCCTGATACTGACCAGTTTAAACGTGTGCCTAACCCTGAACTTAAGAATAAGGGATATGTAGGACAGAGGCCTCTAGACAGCGTATGATACATCAATCTATGAATAGATATCAACGATTACATATTTTTGGTTCTAGGTTTATCTCTACTTATTTTCATTGCGGTGAGTTAAGACATATAGGTTTATCTCTACTTATTTTCATTGCGGTGAGTTAAGACATATAAAACTTAGGTGTCGTCATTTTCTGAAAAGAAATAGAAACCGGAAATTAAATAAAAATAAGAATCAGGATTATATTGGTTTGACTTCCTTATTAGGTAAGTAAATTGATCAAGTTAATGACACAGATGACTGAGAATATTCATGTCACTAGCCAACTTTGGGTAAAGAAAGTTGATTTGAAAAATTTTGAAATGGATTACGGTACTCTTAAAGGTTAGACAATTTGCATACCTAACTGATTAGGTATTTTTGGTACATACTCGTACTTTATCATTATGTGACATTGATTTATGCATGCATCATATTTGTTTATTTGTTTTTTAGGTAAAAAACTCATGCATTTTTTTTTTTTTACATTTTTTTATGTGTTTGGTGCATTTATGATTTAAAATAAAAATAACAAAAAATTGAAAATTGAAAAATAAAAAATAAAAAATGCGGAAAATTGTTTTTACAAACATAATATATAATATACTTGAATTTGTTTGTTGTAATCAAGCATTTGTTTCATCGATGAGCTATAACATAGTTTTTATTGTTGACTTAGATTATTATAGAGTACTTAGTATATGTATCTTCATGTATCATCTGTAGAGCACACATTATGATATTGTTAGTGAGATTTAATCGCATGTGTGAGATTTGGAACGGCAATTCCATGTTAGTAAAGTGACTTTGAACATAAATTGACCTTATTTATTATACCTAAACTCAAGTTTATCTCCGGTAATAAAAAGTTCAATATCTTATATTCTTCTTCGGAGCCTATTTGATTCGAGCAATAAAGCCTGTCAGATTTCTCATAACCTGGTGCTTATGGGTCGAAGGGTTAACATGCCTAAAGTTCGCTATATGGGTCATTTTAGTCGCTTAATGGAGAAAAGCCTACACGTAAGATATAAAAAATAATTATAAACTTAAAATATTGAAAAATGTGAAAATAAAATATACTCAAAGTTTGGGGGAAAAAATATTAATAAAAAAAGTGTTTTTATTTAAAAATCATAATGCGCTTTAAATAGTTTGATTTTCATAAGTAAAGGAATACACTTATTGACGTGATGTTTAGCCTTTTTTTTTTTTTTACAAAATTAAGGCTTGGAGTCCTACTTAGAAACGATTAGTGACACTTTACACACAAGGGTCACTTATACAATTTAGTCAATGTTAACTTGAATTAAGTATATGAGAATGTTTACTTTATATTGCTTATACTTGTACATGCTAAAAACAGGATTTTTGAGTTATTATATGTTAATGTTAAAAAAAATTAATTATCAGTCCCTTCGTCATTTGTGACAAAAAAAGGGGAGGGTGAAATAAATGTTATGAATAGGAGAATTTTAAAATCTTTGAAGATGAAGTAGATTGATATGGGGAGATTTGTTAATTGCATTGCATTGCATTCCATACTATCTCTACCTAATTGTTGGACTTTTTGATGTTTCAGTGTTGCTAATGATTTTGTTAGTGTTTGTATTAACATTAATGTTATGTCTCAATCTAGCTAGTGTTGGTGTCATGTGTTTAATGATTTTATTATTTCCTGTATCACGTGATTTTACACTAGATATTTGAATTGAGAATTTCACGAAACAGGTTTAACAAGGAATGCAAGAGTCATTAGTCTGATGAAGTTTGGGTAGTTTAAATTTTGTATTTAATTTTCCTTGACTTATTGTATAGTTTTGTCACAAGATGTTAAATGGGAGTTTGTTAGATTTTTAATGTTGGCAATTTTGTAGACAGATGACTAATTTGTAACGTGTTGTAAAAATCAATAACCTAAAGTGCAATTTGAACAAATTGGATTATGTGGTCTAGGATTCGAGCATGACAAAATAAGAAACACGGCGTCGCATTTTCGCTAACTTCTCGCACAGTTGGCGTTTGAGCGACAAAAAAAGAAAGCTTGTCACCCGCCTGTCACTGGAGCGAGCCGCTTGTTGCCAACTTCTCGCTCGAGCGATAGGTCGATTCAAAAAATCCTATGTTGTGATTTTGAAGTATTTTTTTGGTCCATTCAACCTAATTACCATCTCCTTAAAATACCCAAACTTGTGCATGAAAATTAGTGTGGTTGTTCATTATGCCTCTTCTTTATAACATATTCAAGAGCTTATTCATACATTGATTTCATCCTTTCGCTTTCGATTTTATACAACCACATATTTGGAAAAAATATCAAACACATTGAATCTGAAACACCACCTAGTTTCTATTAGTCATAGGAATGCAATCTCTTAATTGAATTTCAGAGGATGCTGAATGTTGAAAGAGGTTAGACTACAAGCCCAGGAAGAGCACAAGGCCTTAGAGCAAGTTCTTAGAATTCCACTTGGAAGAGACAATTGTAGAAGTTCGTGGAGCAGATCTTGGAACAGGTCTTGGAGCATACCTTAGATTTAGTAGGAAGTATATCGAGAAGTCTAGTGGAGTTGGTTAGATAGCATCTGACTGTAACTTACTCTGTATTGTTATAGTGGAGGTAACTGGTTTGGTCATGAAGTTTTACCCAATTGGGTTTCTCCGTCAATAATATTGTATTATTTATTGCTTTTCTTATTATTGCAGCAATTCAACATAGGATAATTGGACTTAAATGGTTAATCATTTAGAAACAGTTAAAAGTGATTTGTTTATTTTGATTGATTAATTTCGCACATGAGGTCAATACTGAAAACTGTTAAGTAACAACCATTTGGTAACTTAAAAAAGTTAAGTTGGTAATTCGTGAACTGTTAAGTGGTATCCAGTACGACACCCGATTTTTCAAGTTTTTATGGTTGTTTCATTGGTTTTGGGGGTGGATAAGGCCATTTAGAGGGGTTTAATGGTTTATGGGTTTTAGGGGCTATTGTAAGGCTATAATGGTTGCTTTTTGCAACAAGCCTACTTCAAATGCTTAGGATATAGCAATGGGTGTAAATGTTTTGACCATGAATTTAATCTCCTCCTTCAACCACTGGTAAATAAAGAAATACTGTAAAGATTCAAGGTGTGTGTAAGGATAACATTACTTATGATTTAAGATCTTCAAATTTCTCCCAAATATTCAACGACAATCCCTCTTTGCCTTACCTTACTGAAAAACTGCTATCACCTCTTCACCTATTGTCTCTGCAATCCTCTTACATATTCGGTAAGTTTGTTGGATTACTGGTAATAAACCCATGGAACCATATATCTACCTTGCCCTGTAAATACATTTCTGCAATCCCCACCTTCATCTCATTAGGTACTTGATGAATTTGGAAATATTCCCTAGCCTTTCTCATCAATTCTCTAGGTCCTTCTCCACTGAAATATGGAAAATCAATCTTAGGAGGTTTCGTATTCACTCGGGTATCTCCTTTATACTTGGAAGTTCCTTGCACGAGTAGTCATACCACTGTTGGAATTTGAATGGGTTGCATATTTCGCTACCCGCTTCTCTTTTTGCTCCAGTCTAGCCACACTTAGTTGAGCCATCATTGAGACTGAGGAATCATACTAGTCATTCATGTCCTTTATCATCATCACAATCTTTTATTATTTATTACAAAACATTTTCATTGTTTAATCAGATGAATCTACCTTAGTGAATACAACTTTATATGTTGCTCCCAAATCTTCCATCTCCTTATCTATCCTCTTAAGGTGCTTCTTATTAGACTTGCTCCTTGTTTCAACCATGCTCACAGATTGTACTGTTATGATACTAATTTGTTATAGTTGAGCCGATTTATAGCAAATTCACCTAAATCAACACTTCAGACGAAAATTTAACGAAATTAAAGATAATCAAACTGAAGTTTTCATTAATTGAACAAGGACACCGGAAATTTAAAGATAAAGAGAAGAAGGATAAACTAAGAGAAGAGTTGAGAAAGAGAGAACGAATGGAAAATAGAATTTCAGATCACACACTTTTTCATCATCTCTTAAACTGATATACCCCTCCTCTAACTAAATTGATTCTAAAGTCGTACAAGTAAAGAAAACGTGTTTACAGACATTACAATTCATTTAAAGAAATGTAGAAAGCAATATCACATAGTCGCCCTTTAAAGGTATAAAATTTAAGGGCACGTTCTCTTTACCATTTGCAAGCAATTTTTTGTTTTCAATTTTTCAAAACGGTGAAAACGCGTTCTCTTTTCTATTTTCGAAAACGCGTTTTTGAAAATAAGTTAAAAATTTATAAAGAAAATCAAATCGTTTTGAGCATTTTTAGTTATAATCAAGCCAAAGTTTTCAAAACGTGTTTTGGGTGTTTTATAACAAATTTTCAAAATGTCAAAAATAACACATTTTCAACAATCTCAAAATAGACACTCAAAACATGAAATCCAAAACGAATTCAAAACACAAAGAGAACAACTCCTAAATGTCTATGTAATTACTTCCCTTTGAATTCTGAATGAATTTTTCTTCTGATCCCTTACTTTCCCCACTAAAGAGCAGGTGCAGCTTCTTGTTCCTCGTGATATCCCATCCATTTGTGTTAGTTAAAACCAATGGGCATGCTTAATTGGCAAATGGAACAATTATGTGTCATTAGAGAAATGTTCACATACATGAGTCATAAAATTGCTTCTACAATCCAAATTGATGATAGATTTTTATCACGGGACCACGGTCCTTAAATTTCAATTGAAATTTAGTTATTCACAATGTACGAGAATCCCCGCTAAGCATCCATGACTTGATGGTTAAAATCGCAACATTGAATCCTTTTACCTCACTAATCTTTCAAAACCCTAAATTCAGCATTCCCATTATCACTATTGTGTTATATACATGTATGAAAAGAGTATCATTTTGATAATATTTTCATTTGTTTATTATCTATATTTGTTACTATAATCTTGTTCGCGTCATTTATTCTTCTTTAATGTTTTTTTATTGCTCGTGACCATTATTTATCATTTATAATGTGTTAGATGTTGAAAAATCTTCCAATTTTAAAGCGGTAATCCTAGGTATATATTATGATTTTGACAATGATATGACGATCTCAATTTTGAAACAAAGACTATTTTGTATCTTGGATCCACAAAATCCTTACGCCCGTGACAACACGATCCATTCACATAAGTCGAGTTTCTGTTTGCGTTATGACGAAATATTGAGTGGAAATTACGAAAGATGAAGTGTCACATAGGCTCCTTGAATCTTGTGGGGAGACTCACATGCACAAATCCCAGCTCCAACACAGAATGAAAGAAAGTAGTGAATTGCACTGTTACGAATTAATGGAGATTAAGCTCCTGTCCAATGTAGATTAAAATCATTTTTTAGCAGATTTTGATAAAAGTCGGTAAAATATGCGGTTGAAAATTTGTAGATCTCATTAAATATGTTATTAAAATTATTTATTAACTTTGACTTGTAACTTTTAATAGATTTTAATATATACAAAATTCGTGCTAAATTTCCCAAAATTAATAAAATCAAGGTCACATACGCGAAAAAAGGACGTAAATTTAGAGTTTATGCCCAGAAAATGAATAAGGACACTGGGTCCAAATTAAGAGTCACAAACTCGATCATTCATGCAATAGGAATTTCAAGTACTAACGTGCAACATATAAATGGCATGTTAAACGGTATTTGGACAATTAGAAATTATCCAAACATAAAAGCATCACTTTTTCAATCCATAAGTGAAAAACAAGGGAACTTTACAATTTTTCGCATCTAGCTTTGCGAAATGTAACAAATCTACTTTCAAGCATTTTCTAGAATAATTCGTCCACAATCTTTCAATTATGCAGCAAAACTCATCTTTTCCTCCATTTTGACTATTAAATGACGAATTAGCATTTATCTTGAAATAAACAAAAATGAAAAAAAATAGTAAAATAACAAAAAATAAGGAAAAATTGCAAAAAAGTCCCATAACTTTTCAAAAAAGTACAAATTAACCTAATATAATTAATACATATTAACACATAAAAATGTAGAAAAATGAACGCAGCCTTTTCAAAAGATTGGAGACCAAATAGTCCAAAAACAAAGGTGGTGGGGGGTGGGGGGCAGAAGTAAAAATGAACCTAAAGGTTAGAGACCTTTTTCGTAATTTACCCCAAAATTTAAACTCCGATTGGTCAAGTTGCCACTTAACATTGACAACTAGGTTCACTAATCTCATTAAAACGCATTTTAAATCTGGCTGCACAAAACGAGTAAAATGTTTCATTACTTATTCAACTTATAATATTCACCCATATGACAGAGACTTAATAGCAAAATTAGTAATGCATCCTCCAGACTATGAGAGCGTTAAATGGTGAGTTTATTAAAAAAAAAAAGCCAAATATCACTACAAGAATTAAATTTTAACAATCCGATTTTATTATCATTTTTAGATTTTAATTTAATTAAAATTCTAATTTAACATTAATTTGACGTGTCTTGCTCATATAATCAATTATAAAAATAAAATGAATTTAAGCACCTAATTAATTTTTTTATAAAAAATTTAAAAAGAAAACTTTGGATCAGGCTTTGGATCATCTGGAAGACAACTTGATAAAAGAATATGAGAAAATGGATGGCTGAATATTGACTGTCAACTGTAACTTATCAACATTGAATTTTAACCTTATTTAATAAAGTACAAATTGTTTTATATATAGAAAATCAATTTCTAGTGGTTGTTCCAATGCACGGGTTTAGAATAAATATACCAGTACGAAGACTCTCATATCATAGAATTTTAGAAATAAATGAACACGTGCTCACTGGGTTAGGTTAGGTTTTGGATTTGTGGAGAACTTCATAAAAGAATAGGAGAAAATGTTTTGGTTCAAAATTGAATATCAACCTTAGCCTATCAAAACTGAATTTCTAGTTTAGAATTGCATTTGAGAAATCTGTATACAAATAGTTTTTCCAGAAATGTTGTCTTTTGCAACCGGTAGACGATAATTTAAACTTAACTTTTAATTTAAATTTTTTATCAAACAAAAATAAAAGATTTATCATCACTTTCAAAGAAAACATAAGTTGCTCTTAACAAATTGGAAAAAAGTAATAATATTTACTAACTAAAGATATAAAAAAATAAAATAAATAGGAAGATAAATGGGGGCATGGGACATATCCATTCCCACCTTGAACCTGTCCCGTTCCGTCCCGCATTAATCGAGCATAATAACGGGGCAAGATGACAAATATAACCGATAGGATAGAGGTGAGAATGACTGTCCGTCCCATATCAACCCGTTGCCATTCTTAGTGTAGCATGCATTTTCGTAGGTTCTTAACAATGTACACCTATACGTTGCAACTTTCGATATTGTCATAGAGTAGAGAAATATGACAACATATAATGCACGTTGCTAAAGACGGGAAAGCGCATTGCATTTATTGTTTTTGCATGCTTTATAATGCATATTGTCTCTACATGTTGTCATTTTATACCCTTTTTTTTCTTTGGGAAATTATACAATCAAAAGAACTCTATTTCTGACAATCAGAATGATCTAATTCAAACACAATTAAAAGACACTAAAAAATATAAAACTAAATTTACATCCTTTAACAGTACTCTAAGCACCCTAATCAGCTTTATCTGCAATAGCAACAGCTTAACTCCTAATAAATTTTATTAAAATCCTTTGACATCCCAAATCATCCTACGACAATTACCGTTGTACGCAAACAAATTGAATTAAAAACATGATTTCTGTAAATTCAACAATCTCCAATGAAATTAGTTTGCAATTTCATTTTTTGGACAATGTGACACTGATTTGACAAAATATACTGCTATTCTTTGAGAAACTATTGATTTAGCATCAACAAACAATATAAAATTAGCCATAGTATCTTTGTCTAGTCTTCTTGTTGCATCATAAATATGTTGAACGCCCTTTAGAGGCAATAAATCAAAATTTCTCAAACATGAACTAATTAAAGCTGATGTAAAATCGATGTTTGTACATAGTTTTATTCTGCATCTATGTGGCATTTTGGCTTATTCCGCTATGCTACACCGTTGTGGAATATAAAAACTTGGCAAGCAAAAGAAAGCAATAATTGAATTCAATAAATATTAAAATTTATTATTTATTTAATTTACGATAATTTTTAATTCAAATTATGATCAGAAAGAGTCTGAATCCAAGAAATATCTGTTACAAATTGGAGAGCATAAGTTCACTCAGCCGTTAAACTCACGAAAAAATAGTAGAGGAAATATATGGTATTCTATTATCACTTCAACTTGAATTGATTTTCAAATGGTTAGATTACATGAGTATATATATGATTTTTCCAATATAAACCTAGTCTAGTGCATTATCTGTTAAAATTTGGGTGTAACCTGGATTCCTTGTTAAAATAATTGAAGTACACGTCAAGATGAATTCAATTTGGAATCCTATTGGAATCTTATTCAGCTTGAAATTCTATTTGAAAACCCTATAGGAAGTTGTAATTTGTATTAGACTTGAAAAAGTTAAAATTATAAATCGAGAAGAAAAGTCGTCGCATTTTCGCTAGCCTACCGCTAGCTAGCCGCTCGAGGGACAGACTAGTTGCTAGCTTATTTTCGCTCGAGCGATATGGTTATCCGATCCAAGTTCTTTAGGCTTTGGACGTTGCCCTACATAGTTGCCTATAAATATTAGGCTCTTTTATACAATTTTATGCGTTGAAAAGTGATTACTAACTTTTAGGATCATTATAATATTTCTCCATCTTCATTATTTGTGGTGCAATAAAATATCCTAATTTCTTTACCATATTTTCTTGTCTTCTTTTATTTTTTGCTTGTAATCAAATATTTCATTATTGTGCCATATAATTTCAATATCTCAATTTGGTATCAGAGATTTTGTGCATAATTAACAAAATAAGTGGTATCAGAGTCTAGGTTCAGCAGTTTTGCAAGAGCGCAGAGTTTGATTTGTTCAATGTTTTTGTTCATGCCGGCTTCCAAGAAGCATGACATCCGTTTTTGGATCGGAATACTAGATTTTTGCTATATCAGGTTAAGATGCGTGCAGTAGTTGCATAGCAGGATTTGGACGATTCATTGTTGGGAATTGACAAGACGCAACTTTGATAGCGGAGGAGAAATTACGGAAGGATAAAAAGGTAGTTTCTCACATTCATCTTCATCTATTGAATACCATTCTTCGAGACTTTTTGAAGGAGGGGTCAGCAGATGCTTTATGGTTGAAGTTGAAGTAATTATACACAACTAAAAGTCAGACAAGCAAGTTGCATCTCAAGCAATATTTATACTCTCATCGAATGGCAAAAGAAGGATCATTTGAAGATCACCTGACTGTATTTAAAGAGATAGTCACTGATTTGAAAACTTTAGAAGTAAAGTATGATGAATAAGATTTGGCCTTGATCTTATTGTGTTCGTTGCTCACTTCGTTTTATTCATTTAGAGACACGATCTTGTATAGTCGTGATACTCTCACCATAGATGAGATATATGATGCTTTATTTTCAAAAGAGAAGATGAAGTATCTGGTGTCTGAGGTCAGAGATAGAGAAGGCCTAGTTGCTCATGGTGGTTCTAGAAGGGGTAGATCGAAATCTAAGTTTAGTAATCAAATTTGTAACTTTTGTAAGAAGAAGGGCACATGAAGATGATTGATACAAATTGCAGAATAAAGAAATGTTGATTGTAGGTCGATATAGAAAGCAATCAAAGACTTTAGGTAAAGCAGACCTCATAGAAAATATTGTAAGTGAGGGAGATCTCTTGATTATTTTTGACATCAAGTCTAAACCAAAGGAGAATTTGATTCTGGATTCAGCATGTGTGTTTCATAGGTTTCCTAATAAGGACTTGTTTACTATATATGAAACCGTTTCCGAAGGTGTGGTTATGGAAAACTACACACCTTGTCGGGTTGCTAGAATTGGTACAGTTAGATTAAAACTATTGGATGAAATAATTAGAATACTTGGTCAGGTTCGACATGTTCCGAATTTGAAGAAGAATCACATCTCATTGTCTATTCTTGATTTAAAGGGTTATGAGTTTTTTAATGGAGATGAAACTTTGAAGGTTTGTAAGGGTACCCAAGTTGTATTGGAAGGACAAAAAAAATTTTAGTTATACATTTTGTAAGGTCGTGCAGAATCTAGAAGAGTTAAGCACATGTTCAATACCGTGGTGGACATTCAGTTTGGTACAATACATTTAGGAGCTCGTAAATGATTGGATTTGAAGAATATAGCTCAGTAGAGTTCAGGAGATATGGATAACACCGCTTTACCACCATGACCTATAGTGTTATTAAATTATATTACTAGGGACAAATCCTGTGGAAAAATGTATGTGGATGATGATTTTATTGAGCATGCTTTCAGCGTAGTAGAATATGTACAATCTAGTAAGGAGCCATCTTTAAAAGTATTTATGTTTGATTCTGTTTAGGAGTATGTTACAGCCCAGTTTAGTGAATTTTAAAATCATTATAATTTTTTGGAAATTTGAGGTAATTCTGTATTATAGTGCTTGGATTCATTGGAAGAGGTGAAATATTTTGTATTTGGTTGGAGAAATCATTTTTGATTATTATTGAAAAGTCAGTTCATTCCTTACAGATGGATTTTCTTCCCCAGTGGAGAAAATTTTGGAGCTTTATTAGTTACAATGGAATTTGTGTTAATGATGAGATTGTTAGAATTTGGGTGTCACCCAAATTTTTTGTTGAAGTAATTGAAAAATTCTAATTGAAATGTACGTAAAGATGAATTCAGTTTGGAATACTATTGAAATTTTATTCAAGTTGAAATTCTACTTCAAAGCCCTATTAGGAGTTGGAATTTGTATTGGAGTTGAAAATGTTGAAATTATGGACCGGAAAGAAAAGTCGCCACATTTTCGCTATCCTACCCTAGCTGACCGCTCGAGCAACATCTTAAGTTTTCTTCCGAGACTTGGTAGCTCCCTTATCGTCCTCCGGCGCTTGAGCGACGGATCTGTCGCCAGCTTGTTGCTCGAGCGACAGGGTTATTCGGCCCAAACCTTTTTTCATTTTTACACGTTTTTGGCATTCTACTTCGACTACAACTCATCATTAGGGTTTGGACGTCGCCATACATAGTTGTCTATAAATATTAAACTCTTTTATACAATTTTATGGGGTGAGAAAAAATAATTACTAACTTTTAGAATCATTGTAATATTTCTTCATCTTCATTATTTATGGTGCAATAAAATCTCCTAATTCCTTTGTCATATTTTCTTATATTCTTTCATTATTTTACTTGTGATCAAATGCTTCATTATTGTGTCATATAATTTCAACATCTCAATTCGGTGATTGATTTCACAACAATTGATATAAGAGAATTTGAACATAATTAACAAAACAGTATCAATATTTGATTGCATACTTTCCCTCTACCTAAGTACATGAATAACACGAATAGACATACATGTACTCTCTTTAATTCATGCATTAAAACATTCTAGCACTAATCTAGGTATTTATGGATTAGTTTAGAAATGAATCTAGTTTATTAAGTCAACAAGATCTTCGTGTTCAAAAGATTAGGGTTCGGATCTTCTAGAAGAAAACCAGATAAAGGCATGGGCCAAATTGTTTTGCCTCAACCTTATCTTATGAAAACTGAATTTCAACTTTAGCCAATTTAGATTTTCATTAGTTTCATCTAGCCAGAAGACATAGTTTGAATGCAAAAACGTTTTTCAGCTCATGTTACAGCTTGCAGGTTTTGAATTAAAATCCTAGTAGTTAATATTTTGCCTTATAAAAAAAACCAATAAATAAATTTTATGTGCTAAACACGGAAAGATTCAATCACAAAAGGAACATTAGAAGGCAAAATAAAACTAATATAAAAAGAAGCCCATGATAGTTAATGATGTATACATTAAATCCAACAGTATATATACGGAAAATTGTGAATTCATTTTGCACGACAAACAAAACAGGCAATCAAAACCAGCAACATAAGGAATATCCAGCTTATTTTTATTTTATTTTTTTAACTTCGAAATGTTTATGAAACAAAGAACTAAGCCAATGATAAACGACGTCTTCTCTTTATCAGACTCAGCCATAGAAATTTAGTGATACCCGAGAGATGCGTCCAGAAAATTGAGTCTTTCATGACTCGACGTGGCCTTCACTAGGTAGTCTATCCGGAGAAGTGGGTATGAATCTTTTAGACATGCCTTGTTCAACCCAATTTAGTCTACACAAGTACGCCATTTTTCATTTGATTTCTTTATGAGCACGTTGTTTGTCAAGCGGCTCGATCCGTCCCCTTGGGGGATCTATGGGTAGCATCATTATCAACGGTGAACCTTTCGCTTGTATACTGCTAGCGTAACATATTCTAGATGCATGTTGATCCCCCCCCCCCACACATCCAACTCCTCTACTAGTCGGGAACTTCATGAGCTGATGGTAAGTAGAGATAACGACACCAGCGACATTTAGAAATGGTTAGACGTAGATGGCATTGTAGGCACAGTTGTTAGATAAGTGCCTAGCATGATTGGCAGCTCCACAATCTCTTCTGATATCACCGTTGCCCCTCCAAAACCTTGTTGAGGGGTGGTCACCGTTTTCAATTTCTCAGGATAGATCTTCAAACCCAAAATGCGTCCTAAGTGAGAACATTCGCTGCACTTCTTTCGTCAACCAACACCTTCTTAATATCGAAATTTGCTATGTCACCCACCACTACCAAGACACCATGTATCAAGAAATGAACCAACTACGTAAATTATTTGACTGTCAAGAAAGTTCCAACTCTTCTCATTTCTCTATGTCTTCCCTTTTTTCTAGTGCTCATATCTTTTGTTGTATTTCTTCTTCATTCTTCTTCTCAAAGCTGAAACTATAACTAACACTCCCCATAGTCTAGTTTTCTGCTATGCTGCCTCAATATTTGGCACAGAATAATGCATGGATAATTGTTTCATTCACGTTACACATCGTAACCTCTAAGAGAGCAGGTTCGAAAGTAACCACAAGTGGCGCTTCACTTGATGACATATACTGATAAAGAATAAGGCTAAGGTACATGATATATAATTATTTAACTTGTGATTGTACTCTCATCTCGAGTTTCAAAAATCACCGAACTTATGTATTGATCAGGAACTGCTCACTGAACTATGAAATGCTTTAAAATGCTCACTGAACTTGTCTTGTTTGCACTCCATCCCCCACTCCCCAAATTCTGTTAATTTTTTTGCTGATGTGGAGGACAACAATCTCGTGTAGCAACTAATGGCATACCACGTCACTGATTAATCCTAGTCACAATTAAAAATTATTTTGAACCTTGATAAAAAAAAATGGGATTTATGAAGTTGTGTTCCTCATATGGACTCAATTTGTTTTTCAAATTTCAAGTTTATATTAAAAAAAAAAAAAAAGAGAGAAAAACTTAAAGAACAAAAACCACAACATGAAATGGAAGAATAAATGCTAACATTTATTCTTGCGATACTGTTGCAACCTAATATTTCCAAAATGAATTTCTTAGGATACCTCATACATCTTTTGCCATATAGTTTTGTTTCCTCTTAAGACACGGTTCATGCGTAACACATAACTGCTTTAGTGCAATTAATTTTCAACTCACTTTTTCTGTAACTTAAATAGGTGTTTCATAATTATTATGAAATGAGGAATTCTAATTAGAATTAGAAAAAGAAAAAAATCATAATATCGAACAGTATATTAAAAATAGTAATACCATGGTTAGACTTGGCTTTTAATGAATTCTTTAATTTCCTATCAAATTAGAATTTTCATTTCTTTGATTTTTCTACCTTGACATTACATCAAAAGGCAGTTTGGGTCACTTTTTCAATTTTATATCTCTACTTATTCCATATTTTCAACAATTTGTCATTGGTCTCAATTGGAGACTAAACTCTCAACATTTGCCAGAATTGCAGGCTGTCAAATCACTGCTTACTTCAATACCAAACCTCAGAAACCTTTGCTTAATTTCTTCTCTAATTAACTGTCTCAACTATTTACAGTAAAACTAGATCAGCGTGATAGACTAATATATTTACATTAAATTCAATTTAACGTAATGGCTGATCCTTTAGCCTCCTGTACTATATTATCCATGACCACTCTTACCTAGTTGTTGTAAACTGATTTGGTTTTTATTTCCAAAACTAAATTTTCCAGTTTTCTCTCTTTTACTTGTTTCCCTTTTTCATTGCATTTTCTGCCTAGCAGTTGTGATACTTTTTGTGAAGTTCGTATCCATGACGGTCATATATGTGGGATAACATTTCTTTATAAATTGGATTTGAACCTTAACTTCATATTAATTAAATTTTGTAAGACAAATGTTACTTCGCTGCTCACATGTTTAGAAAATAAATTCTGCTAGTCAATATTCGCCTTACGAATTTGAAACGAAGGTAACCTGAGAAAGAGTAATCAGGAAAAAATATGCTATATCCTTGTAGCCATCAGATTCAGGCAATAAAATAACAAGAAATTCAGCGCAGTCGGCTAAGAAGCCAAAATCAAACACGATATCTATACGGCAACACAAGTCAATATATACTGGTACATTTCAACTTAGTAGTACAAGTAGTAAATTTGTTGCCACTATATATAGATGTTTTGGGAACATTTAGTAGAACCAAAAGCCACAATAATGGAGACCGAGCTTCTTTCTTTTAACTTCATTACTTTCTTGCTTTTTATATCCTTCATCACCTTGTTGGTTAAGGGATGGAAGAAATCAAATTCCCTTGACAAGCATAAAAAATTGCCCCCAAGTCCGTCAGAGTTGCCTTTGATCGGACACCTACACCACTTAATGGGTGCACTCCCACACCGTGGTCTAAGAGATTTAGCAAAAAAATATGGGCCGATCATGCATCTGAAGCTTGGTGAAGTTTCTACAATTGTCATATCGTCACGTGAAATGGCTAGAAATATTTTGACGGCGCATGATCTTGCTTGTTCAGATAGACCAGAAAGTATAGGAATGAAGATTTTGTGGTACAACTATACCGATATTGCCTTTAGTCCTTATAATAACTATTGGAGGCAAATGCGTAAAGTATGCATTGTAGAGCTCTTAAGTAGCAAAAATGTCCGATCATATAGCTCTATAAGGATAGATGAGACTTCACGTCTTATTAAATCTATCCGGTCATCTTCTGGAAAAGTCATCAATCTAACTGACAATATCTTCACATTTACTAGTTCCATCACTTCTAGAGCTGCATTCGGTGAACTACTGAGGGATCAAGACACTTTGATAAAGTTCATGAAAAAAGGAATTGCCTTGGCCGCAGGATTTGATTTGGCTGATTTCTTTCCCTCAAGAAAAATCTTGCAGTACGTCTCTTGGAATAAATTTAAATTGTTGAAGATGAGGCATGATCAAGATTTAATTCTTGACCGCATCATCGATGAGCATAAAGATAACCGAGCTAGTGGAAAAGGAAGCAATGGGGAGTTGGGCAGCGAGGATATAATAGATGTTCTACTCAGGTTACAACAAAGTGGAGAGCTTGATGTCCCTATTACTAATGACAACATCAAAGCAATCATTTTTGTAAGTACTTTTTTAACAGGAAAATAATTACTTATTCTTAGCCCTTTTTGCTTCAACAACTATAAGAACGGTGTTGTTTTCCAGGACATGTTTACAGGCGGAACTGAAACAACCACCACAGCACTTGATTGGGCCATGTCAGAGTTAATGAGAAATCCACATGTGATGGCAAAGGCACAAGCTGAAATAAGACAAGCTTTTAAAGGAAAGAAGACAATTGACGAGAGTGATTGTCAAAATCTAAAATATCTGAAATTGATTATCAAGGAAAACTTCAGGATACACCCTGTCGTTCCATTACTTCCAAGAGCATGCAGAGAAGAATTTGAAGTTGATGGAGGGTATACTATACCAGTCAAAGCAAAAGTTACAGTTAATATCTGGGCATTGGGAAGAGATCCAGAATATTGGGATGAACCAGAAAGTTTTAAGCCAGAGAGATTCGAGAATAGTTCTATTGATTTCCTGGGAAATAACTTTGAATATATTCCATTTGGATCAGGAAGAAGGATTTGTCCCGGCATGAGTTTTGCCTTGGCAAATATTGAGTACCCTTTAGCACAACTTCTCTATCACTTCAACTGGAAACTTCCCCAGGGAATGAACCCTAATGATATCGACATGATTGAGGCACAAGGAATAAGTGGAACGAGAAAATATAATCTTCACTTGATTGCCACACCCTACAACCCTCCTGCTGAAGCTCCTGTTGAAGGTTAAGGAATCCAATGAAAGGAGGCTTGAGAGCAGTTCTTGATGCAAATAAGCTTCACTAGTTGAAGTAATTTCGCCTAAAAAGCATCAAAGTTTCATTTCCTATATTAATGTATGCACTCTTATTTACAAAGATTTTTATGTATGTCTGTGTGTTTTTCATTAGTATGTCATATACTACTTCAGAACTATAGGTTTCCTATTGTGAGCTGTTGATGAAGTAGTAATCATAACTGATGCAGGCAAAAGAGAGATAAAACGATAACAGTTGAACAACAAATCATTGATTCGCACACGAATACTATTAGATCAGAATTAGAGAAAATTTCAGCACAAATATATTATTTTCTCATAAAACAAAAGCCAAAAAAAAATGTCATTGCCCGCTGCAGGTTAATAAGGAGCAAAATAACCTAAAGAGGAGTGGAGAATCAAAGCCCCCATTTCAGCTTTATTCTTTAAAACTTTTTTTTCCTCAAACTCAGTTTTTTTAATCACATGTTCTCCCAATTTTTACAATATCCATTCTAAAATAATGGGCCTCAAACAGAAACAAATTAAAAACCATACAAGAAAGATTAATGTAGACATATAAAGAAATTCTTAAACATGACAATAGCTTTATTAGTTGAGTACACATAATATTAGGAATTTACTTTATCATGCATGAAAAATAAAATAATTTTAATTTCCATTAAAGATCTTCTTTGTATTTAGAAAGAAAATGCGATAGGAATTATACATTTTTTTTGTAAATTCTGTAAACTTCTTTGCTGATATTGGAATACAAACAATCATGATATGCAATTCACAACTGTGTAATTGTCTAACCTCAAATGAAAATCCATAAAGAGAACATGAATGAGAGTATTATGATTTCTCTTTTCTTATACTAGCAAGATATTAACTTGTGTTCTATTATTTTTGAAATCCTAATATCTTATTAATATAAGTCTAAGTGAGCTTGACCTTTTCTTAATCTTAACCCGATTTAATATTAATTAAATTTATTAACAAACAACCCAATCAATTAATTGTCCAACACTTATTAATAAAATAATTGGTGAATCTCATATTTTCGATTTTCCTTTTGTGTGTGACTCATTAGGTTCTCGATCACTCTAACAACGTGAATTATTATTTTGATCTAATCAAAATCGATAAATTAAAGTATTCCTTTCAATTTATCACCAATTTACATCCATCAACCCAAACTGACATCTAACAATATGTCGGGCATTACATGTGATAAAAAAAATGTCACATGGTATAATAAAACCAAATTTGTTAATTTACCATGAAACTATAATCCTTTCATTGATATAATATGATCAATTACGAGATATGAATGCGTGTCAATGATTTCGTTATCAACATAACTGAATGAAATGTAGATCATAATCTTTTATTATCTAAGAGTGACGAATTTTCTATTGATCATTCACAATCTTCATATGATTCTTGACATACCTGAACGATATTGTATTAGCGACTATTGGCAGAGGAACATTTAATATTACCAAAGTATGACTGTATAAAGACACTATGAAGACCTCAAGTCGAAGGACCAATTCCATTGTCGAACGTTAGATATAAACCACTGATATTTAGATAGTTATCAATATGAAATCTTCCCATTGAATCTCCAATATTTTGTTTTATAACAAAATATTTACGTGTTCATTTAAGTGTCACAAAACTTTAGTTTGTGAGATCAACTACTTACTTCACAAATAAGAAATGCCACACGTGATGGTCTATTCATAATAATGATATTATTAATTATGACCAAGACCGATTTAAGATTCTGTCAAACGTAATTTGTATCTCACAATTACAACTCCTTGTGATTAACAAATTACCAACACTTGAATCTACAGATTCTGTTATTTAATTTTTTAGAATATTAATTCTATTAAATAATGGATATACCATAAATAAAATGTATGAATTATATATTAAAAATGTAAATGTCCAAAGTTGATTAGATATAGGGAATAACACTTACAAACTCCCACTTGCACTAAATCCAATCACTTATCTATCTAATATCATATGAGTCTACATGATAATCATGTTTATGTTGTGACAACTCTTTGTCAATGATCTACAATTTAATAACTTGTGGGAATTCGTTCTTTCTTTACGTCATTTTATTGTATTATTTTTCGAATGAGATGATGCCACTTTAACACATGTTTGGACATTGATAAGACCTTAGTTCATTACCTTAGTATGATAGCTCCATTGTTATCACAATGTAGAAGAATGTGATAAAAATGTTAGGAACTACTCCAAGTTCATTGATAAACTTCCTGATACGACAATGCCTTACTATATTGTTTTGGTAATCACACGATTTGTCTTTGTTTTTGATAAGAGAAAACATTTTGATTTTCTCATCAAAGTGAAGATTGCAGCTCCAAGAGGCTTATTTCAATTCATATATGGATCGATCTAGCATGCATACCTTGTTATAGCATCTTTGGATTCAAAATCTTCGAATTGTGTCATGTACACTTCCTCTTGCAAGTTCCCGATAAGAAATGCAGTTTTGACATCCATTTGCTATAACTGATAGTCTTGGTATGCAACTATTATAAGAAAAATCCGAATATACTTTAGCATGACTACAGGTAAAAATGTTTCATCAAAGTCAACTCTTGTCTTTGTTTATAACATTTTATAGGTATGGATGTTTCTATCCATTTCGACCATTTTTTTGTAAACTCATTTATAGCCTACGGATTTTATACCATCTGGCAGACCAACTAAGGTCCACATCTTGTTTATATACATTAAGTTCATTTCAGATTCCATGGCTTTCTGCCACACTTTGAGTCAATTCTGAACTTTACATATATGTAATTAGTAGGTTCATCATCCTTAATTAGTAATACTTGATTAGTAATCGTGAATTCATACCTTATAGGAGGTCAAATGATCCTATTAGATTTATGCGGAGTTGACATGTCCTCAATAGTCTCAACTTTCTAATCAAGAGTATGCCCCTCAACAGGTATAGGATTAGACTCAGGTTCATCTACTTGATCAACTATATCTGTGAATTCTTGAACTCCTTGAAGTTTTATTTTGCTCTTACAGTTCTATCCTAGAATGAACTCTTTCTCTAGGAAGACGGTATGCCCAAGATGAAAAATTTATTTTCAATGGGATTAAAATTGATATCAAATTTTCTCTTTTGGATATTCTACAAACATGCCTTTATTAGATTTATTTCAAGCTTATCCGGTTGGGTGCGCTTCATATACGCGTCACAACTCCAAACTTTAGTATGAGATAGTTGTGTTTTCTGCCTTTCCATAACTCATAAGGAATTTTATCAACCGATTTAGATATGACACGATTTAGTGTATAGAACGTGACAATTATTGCATGACCTCAAAATGATGTAAGAGGTTTTTCATGGGTTGTTATTAATCGTATTATATCTAATAGTGTATGATTTAATTTTTCTGATACACCATTATGTTGCGGTGTATGTTGAGATGTCCACTGCGAGAGATTCACATTTTCTTTTAGATAATCTAAAAATTTATCTTTAAGATATCTCCATCTCGATCAGATT
The DNA here is from genome assembly GCA_903798255.1 of Fraxinus quadrangulata. Taxonomy (NCBI): domain Eukaryota; kingdom Viridiplantae; phylum Streptophyta; class Magnoliopsida; order Lamiales; family Oleaceae; genus Fraxinus; species Fraxinus quadrangulata. The sequence continues at coordinate 20,009 of CAIGRB010033457.1, read as the reverse complement.
TTAATGTGCGAATATCTTCACTTAATTGTTTCTCTACTTCTAACTTGAATTCTTTGAACCTTTCAAGAGTTTCATGCTTGAATTTCATCAAGTATATATGACCATTTCTGAAATAGTTATCAGTAAATGTAATGAAATAAGAGAAAACTCATATAGCATTAATTGACCTAGGTCCACATACGTCACTATGTATTAATCCTAATAATTGTATAGCTCTTTATCATTTTTCAGTAAAAGGGAATTTGGTCATCTTATCTAACATACATGATTCATATTTGTCTAATAATTCAAAAAAATTAGACCCCAAATTTCCATCTCTATGTAATTTGAAAATACGTTTTTCATTTATGTGACCAAGCCTGTAATGCCAGATATAAGTAATATTTAGGTTATCATTTTTATGCCTTTTAATTTCTATATTCATTATAAAATACTCAGTATTTAGAATAATAATGTCATTTTATAATTTACCATAACCATAAAATATCTTATCACGATAACAAGGAACAACAATTATTTTTAACATTAAAATAACTCATGTCCAAACATGAAATTTAAATAATGTTCTTGGTAATGGTGAGGACATAATAATATTTGTCTAATTCTAATACTAAACCTAAAGACAATGGCAAAAAGTATGCTCCTACAAGTAGTGTAGTAACATTTGCTCATTTTCAATGTGCACACTTCTCATTTTTGCATTGATCTACTTTTATTTAGTTTCTGCATATTTATACAAATATGATAATATATTTGGTATCTAATTCCCAAAAAGCTAATGAAATATATATAAACCTTACAATCTTTCTTCCATTGACCTTTCATTCAACAATGATATTAATGGTCATTAGATTTTATAATATCTTTATTTGTTTTGACTGCTTTTGTCACTTTAGATACTTTCCCAAAGCCCACTTAGATTTTCTCTTAGTACCCTTAGAGAAATCAATGGCCAAAACTTGCTCAATACAAACTTTGATGTTTGGCTCTAGAGTCTTAAGCATGTTTAGCAATTTAGGGAGTGTGTATTCAAGTTTATTCATATCAAAATTCATAATTGGTTATGAATAACTATGACAGAAATTGTAGAACCAAGTCAACACTTATTTCACAGTCCACGACTGAATCTAATGACACAACTTCTCATCAAATCCAATTATCTTTAGTACATGAGCATTGACTGAATATCCATATGCCATTTTTCACTTGTATAGTTACTAGGAAATTTTTATATCTTTCCACACGTGATTATTCATCATACAGCACATTAAGATGAAAAATCATAGTGTGAGCGTCCATATTATCATGTTGCTTTAGTGACACAGCTTATTATTCATTATTCAACTCCTTGAAATGAAAAATCACCATGTTAGCATTTATACCCTTATGTCACCTTTGTAATTTAGGTAACATACATGCAAACATCACATATGTTGTAATACTATCGTTATCACTGTATTTATTATAACAACCACTTCTTCCTTAGTCGAGTCATCATGAGGTGTCTCTGAAAAGAGCTACTCAAGGATATAACCAAATTTCTCATACTCATGAGTCTAGAAGGAATAGCAGATCTTGGAGTTGCAGGATTTACAACAGTTAGTGGAACTAGTTTGAAATTGAATTGTAACCTACATTGTCTATAGTAAAGGTAATTGGCTTGGTCCCGGAGTTTTTATCCAGTTGAGTTTCTCTGTCAGCAAACTTTGTGTTATTTATTGATTTTCAAATATTACAACTGCGGTAATTCAAATTAGGGAAATTGGATTGTATGCTTAACAGTCTAGAAACTAATCAAAAGTGACTTGTTGTTTTAAATAGCGTAATTCCGCACATAAAGTCAAACTTGATTAGTAAATTACATAATTTTCAATTGGTATTAAACCCTAATTTTGATTCCTGACCTTAATTTGTCTAGATGAGTAGTTCATTGTCCATCCCACCATACTTTGTTGGCACTAACTATGCCTATTGGAAAGTTAGGATGAGAGCGTTCTTAAAATCTATTGATGAACGGATTTGTTTGAGTGTGGTGAATGACTGGAGTGTCCTAGTACAACTGTAGACAACGTAGTGACCCCCACTCCCATTGTTAATTAGACTAGGGCAAACTTAGATGAATATAATTGGAACAGTAAAGCCTTAGATGTCTTATTTATGGTGGTATCCTCAGAAGAGTTTAGGAGATTGTCTATAAGTAAGGTAGCCAAAGAGGTTTAGGATATTCTACAGACCACACATAAGGGAACTCAGGCTGTTAAGAACTTAAAATTGCAAATGCTGACCACTAGATTTGAAGAGATTATGATGAAAGCGAATGAAACTTTTGATGAGTTTTATGCGAGTTTAAACGACATTGTGAATTCTAACTTCAACCTAGGAGAGAAAATCCCCGAGCTTAAGATAGTGCATAAAATTCTTAGATCCTTGCCTGAGCGATTTAGTCAGAAAACCGTTGCTATTAAGGACAGAAAGGATATAGACTTTATTAAGGTAGAATAGTTGGTTGGATCTCTCCAAACTTATGAGTTGACATTAGCTAAACCGACAGACGATAAGTCTTTGGCCTTAAACACTGTGAGGAATGATCATATGGAGTCCTCAAATTCAGATTCTCCTAATAATGAAGAGTGAGCTTACCTTGCTAGAAAATTTCGAAAAATATTTAGGAATAAACAGAAACCTAAAGAGAGACAGCGGTGTGATTCCAGTGAGTCTAAAATACAATCTCAACCTGTGAGATGTCATAACTGTCGTGATTATGGTCATGTTAGGAGTGAGTGCTCTAGCCATAGGAGAAATTCGGATAAAGCTATGAATGCTACTCTCACTGATGACGAGTCTAACTCGAACAATTAGAGTGAGAAATTTACTCGTGAGGAAAGTGGAAAATATATTGCCTTTACTACGAGAACTAAGAATGGATTTGATCAAGAGAGTAAAAGAGAAGAAGACTTAGACAGATATGAGGATTCTGATGAAGAGTTTGTGAGTGAGGAAGATATCTAAGAGGCTTATGATAAAATATATAAGGAGAGTTTTAAGATTCTTACTAAAAACAAAGGCTTGAATGCGAATAATAAGGAACTTGAATTGGAAAATAAGAAGTTAGTAGCGCACATTAAGGAATCTATTTTGATTCTGAGTGAAGTGAAACCCATGAATGAAACTTTAGAGACTCTGGTTAAGAACCTCACTAATGAGCTTGAGAAGTCCTCTATGAGAGTTAGTGAGTTGATCACTGAGAAAGAGACCTTAGAAATCCAGGTTAAGAACCTTCTGAGTGATTTAGAATATTTGAAGTCTCAACTGCTTGCCTTCTTTAGTGGTTATGAAAAGTTAGACAACATTTTAGAAATAGGCAAGCTGACAGAAAATAAGGGAGGTCTAGGTAACATTGCTAGTACTTCTAAGACCACATTTGTCCCTGCCACTGACCAGCCTAAACATGCACCTAATCCCAATATTAAGAATAAGGGATATGTATGAGAGAGACCTACTAGATAGTATAGGACCCGCCAACCTAAGAATAGCTATCAACGATCTCATAACTTTGGTTCTAGGTATTCCTACATATTTTCACTATGGTGAGTTAGGACACATAAGGCCTAAATGTTGTAATTTCCTGAACAAGAATAGATACCGAAGCTTAAATAGAAATAAGAATCAGGATTATATTGGTGGGAGAAAAGAAAATATCAATACAAAATAAGATTTTATTTAAAGGTTCTAATGTACTTTAAATGGTTTGACTTTTATAAGTAGATGAATATATTTATTGATAGTGTTGTTTAGCATGTCATCTTTCACAAAATTAAGGTTTGAAATCCTATTTACAAATGATTAGTGACACTTTACACACATTGGTCACTTATATAATTTACTTCATGATAACTTGGACCGAGTATATGGGAATGTTTACTTTACATTGATTATATTTATGTATGCTAATAATTAAATTTCTTGTGTTAATGTTAAAAGTTGTCTATCTCTTTGTCATTTGTGACAAAAAGGGTAGAGAGAGTATTTATAAAAGTATTTTATCATTTTATGTCCAGGGGTCATTAGGGAGAGATAAAGATATATTTGTTTACTGCATAAAAATATTGATAACTTACAGTAAGGGAGAGAATGTGTATTACATATGCATTGCATATCATATGCATAGATATTTGAGTTTTGATGTTTTGTGATGTTAATATTTCAATTGGTATTTTGATTGACATTAATGTCACATCTCAAACTAGCATGCTTATTTGTGTTGTGTTCATGAATTTTAGATTTCCTGTATCACATGCTTTTACACTGAATATTGAGTTGTGAATTTCAGGAAACATGTTTAATAAGGAATGCAAAAGAACAGGTTTAACAAGGAATGCGAAAGAATAGGTTTGATGAAAGTTGGGTAGTTTAGAGTTTATTTTAGTTTTCCTTGACTTATTGTATAGTTTTGTCACAGAATGCCAAATGGGTAGTTTGTTAAGTTTTTAGTGTTGGCGAGGCTGTGAACGAAAATGCTAATTTTTAATGTGTAGTAAAAGTCAAGGACTTATGGTCCAATTTGTATAAATTGGGTTATGAGGTCTAGAGTTCAAGCATGAAAAGAGGATAAACATGGCATCGCATTTTTGCTAGCCTATCGTCTGGACATTGCTTGAGTGACAAAAATAGAATGCCTGTCACCCTCCTGTTACTGAGCTCTCGCTTGAGTGACAGTATGTTGCTCGTCTGTCGCTAGCATCTTGCACCCTAATTGCGATTTTGAAGAGTTTTACACGGCCCATAAAACCTAAGTGTCCTCATCTATAAATACATATGTTTGGGACCAATTTCATAAGGTTACCTGAGTGTGCTACAATCGCAAAATACTTTCATATCATTGTTTGAGAGATCCAAAAGGCAATACATTGATTGATTCATTCACATCATTCTTGTGATCCGGCAATCGAGTTTTGGGAAAAAATCAATGTTCGTTAATCCAAAACACCGACTTCCTTAAAACTTTAAGGAGGGGATTCAAGAGCATGAAGAAGAACAAGAATATGTGATTTCTGAGTATCCACTTGGAAGAGACGTGTGCAGAAAATTGTAAGACTGATACAATAAATTTTGGAAGAAGATTGCGAGTCTAGAATTTACAGCGGATCTTGAAATTTACAGGAGGTAGATCAGAAGATCTAGGAGGTTGGTTAGATAGTATCTACGGTAGCAGATCTTGAGTCTGGAAGGAACAACAGGTCTTGGAGTTGCAGGGTTTACAACAACCAGTGGAACTAGTTTAGAATTAAATTGTAACCCATATTATCTATAGTAGAGGTAACTTGCTTGGTTCCTGAGTTTTTATCCAGTTGAGTTTCTTCGTCATCAAACTTTATGTTATTTATTACTTTCCAAATATTGCAACTGCGGTAATTCAAATTAGGGAAATTGGATTGTATGCTTAACAGTCTAGAAACTAATTAAAAGTGACTTGTTGCTTTAATTAGCGTAATTCCGCACGTAAGGTCAAACTTAGTTAGTAAACTACGTAATTTTCAGTATGAAAAATGAATCAAAATTGGACAAGATTTAAAATCACTATTTTGGCATGAAAACTCACAATATAAGGCATTTAGATTGTGGCTAATTATTCTCTTTCATTGTGATGGGATTGATATCATTTGGAGTGTAGATTTTTGAGTTTTGAGATGCAAGATGATTCAACCATATAAAGATATTGAAATTCATCGTTTCAAATAATAATTCTTTATCCATAATTTATGTTCAAACAAGCTGCGGATTCCTTCTTAGACATAAATTGAAACTAATCTCAGAATATCAAAGAATTAGTTAGCAAGAATTAATCTATATAGGATTAAGTATAAACAATTGAATTCAAAAAATAACTTTCCCCAGAAAATGCAGGAGTTAACTGTCATGCTAAATTTGCAGCTCCTAAATCCGCAACTCCAAAATCTGTAGCTCCAATTTTCTCTCTAACACAAGCTACCAAAACTCAGAATCCATTGGCTCAGTTTTTCCAATAACAGCACTTCTAAAGTTTCCTTTCGCAATTTCATCTTGTTGATGAATGTCATAATTTATAAATATTCATTTTGATTGTTCCGATTCATGCATCTTGAAGGACCAAAAAATGGGGGCAGCAACAATAGTCAAACCGAATTCCCTGTTCCATCCAATTTAGCCTTCCATAAAAAATCAGACCCTTTTTCCTTTTTGTTGGAGTTAATTCGCACTATAGGTCATAGGACGAATACATGTAGGAGTTATCATTCTCAATCTCAACAGCATGTTGATTAACAATTTCGCAAGAAAATCTAGCTTTTACAAAGGTAGGTAGCTTTCATTTTGATTCGGGATATCCAAAATTATTGTAATTGTCATCATTATTAATAAATTCATAATTTTCCTCAAAATTTTTGGACCACTTATAGGAGGTCTCAACATGAGGCTTCTCTTCAAAAATTGGTGGACCGTTACAATTCATCTAAACCAAATATCCATTGGTTTGGGGTTGAAAGCGACAAAAGGATAATAATCATTGTTAGTGTCCTACTCGGGGCCGGTCTTGTGATTTTCGATGCCCGAAACGAACTCCATAAATTAGGCGCTCAAAATCAACGTAAATGTTTTCAATATAGTTACTACGTGCACCTATGCGATTGATCATAGAATAACTATTCATATAAGTCGACTAGGCCACAATTATGTAAGTCGACAATGCTTCAAACATTTTCAATATATTCAATAACAAGTTAAGGCAAGTCATCGTTAACCTGAGAAGTAGAATTTCAATGAAAATTATGGAATCACACCTTTGAAAATTCCACCGTCACATCTCACAAGTCTATTGTCACATGTAATAGTGCATCATTTCAATAACATATAACAAACTATACGCAATAACAAGAAGATGGAACACTTTTAGCTAAACAACACACGGTATAAAATTATCTGATCATTTCAATAACATACAATTTCAAATAAAACAAAAGTTCAAATGTCTCTTCATATTGTTTGAATTTAATCTTTAAAGAAGATGGAGTTTGATCAATTATAAAAAGAAAGTATTCAACTCTAAAAGATTCTTCAGCTAATTGTTTTACCTCATCACTGCTACTTTCATCAATCTGCTTCTTTTTTCGAATTATACATTTTTCTCGAAATACAGTTTCAATTTTCATTTCACTTGCCTTTTTTGTAGCAACCACAACAACCAATTAAATATGGTTGAACACAAGAAGCTTGTATATCTTTTTAGATGAGCTTATTTGGTAATAAATTATGGAACCAAGTTAAAAACTCAATCAAGATATGTCCAAAATTTGCTCAGATTATAGAGATCCAGACAAGATGTACCAAGTTCATAACTTATTATGACAGAGCCTGTAGAAGATGTACCAAGTTCACAACTTATTATGACAGAGCCCTGCATAAGATGTACCAAGTTCGCAACTTGTTCCAAAATTTGTCCACACAAAAGAGAAACTAAACTGAGAGACACCTGCAGAATAGCAAAGCCAAACAATCCAATTTTTTAAGGCTTCTAGCGCCAAACACAATTAGACATATTTATTAACAAGTTGAGAACCTAAATTGCAAACAATTAAACTAAAGTTATAGCCTATAGGAAGCTAGAAAAGGGCTCTATTAAATAATCATAACTAGATGGATTGAGTTCCAATGACATAAAATAGCGAAGGGGAGAAAAATAATACATTATGAAAAACGAAAAAATAGAAAAAAAGGGCTTCCTCAAAATAGTTATCCTAAATATTAATAATAAGAATTATTCTTCATTTATATTAGGGTTTACACTCATGTACATAATGTCCAAGTATAAACCCTGACGTACATAAAGCAAAACCATAATAATAATAATTTACTTAGTAATGTTTAGTGATATGGTTAGAAAAATGCCAAATTAAATTGCCTATTTTCTAAAGCACAGTAACAATAATTTTTAATATTACCTTTGGTCTGTCAAAAAACTTCATTTTCACAATAAATATGTACAGAAAAAAAATTGATAACCACTTACATCAAAGAACAATGCTCTACAGAATGGACCATAAAGAGGCGTCGACGACAGGAAAAGACAACATATGATAGGTGAGATGCACTAATGCACGCATAAATGACAGATGAGAGTAGAAGAGAAGAAGAAAGAGCTCTTGCATGATGTCAATTTTTTTTTTATTTAAAAAAAAAAAAAATTGGGCCGAGGCAAGTGAGGCAACCTCTAATGTTGGGCCTGAGGCACGAGCCTCACTCGCCTTGCCCTAGAACCGGCCTTGGACTCCTACTCTACAACCAACTTCATACCAGTTGTCACGTCACCTGCAACCTTATCACTCCAAAAGCCTTCATTGGCACCCAACAATACCCATTGTTGGGCTTTCAATGTATCAATGTGTTACTCCAATAGATCAAATCATTGGTAGATTTGTGTCATATGCTACCAGTATTGAATCTCGTCCAAGGAACTTCATGAACAACAACCCGTCTATATTAGGAATGTGATTGTACTTTGATACCAACCGATGTAAATGAATACGAGATAAAACAATAACATGAACTTGACAAAATATTGATTTGCACATGAATATTTTTTAAATCAAATTTGGAGAAAATTCTCACAATATATTTTTTCATAAAACAAAAGCCAAAAAATGTCACTACCGGCTCCAAGTTTAATAAGGAGTCGCTATTTTCATCCACAATGCTTACATATATCTATCCCGCTCTAAATCTATTCCCATTACAATTTCTAAAATTTAAAAAGTACTACATTAATTCATATTATATTTCAGCATTATCCTTATTAAATTCATTCATTTAAACACTATATATCTACACTATTTTTATATACTATCCCACTCTTTTATGTAATGTACTTAGGCGTCCTGATGGTGCGACTTTGGCCTGTGCAGCCTGTGCTCTGTTCAACATTCTGCTATATTCAAAGGAAGAATGATTATGCATCGAAAAATGTGTGCCTTCTACGTGTCCTTCAACTGATGAGGATGATGTCGAAACTTCGATAACATCAAGTGGTGGAATCACAAATTTTTATGCAGATTATATTTCCCTTATTATGAACGAGGTTCCTATTAAAATGAATATTAGATTTAACTCAACCTAACAAAATTGACTTATTAGGAAAGAATTGTCATCACCTTATTAAATGAATCGTGTAAATATCACCAGCCAATATAGAACTCTAATACGCACCCTCATGCACAGTTTGGATAATGCCAAACAATTGTGAACAAATCGATATTGGATGTACTTAACATTGCAAAATTGAGTCTGCTCTGATACCATATTAGAAAGGATATTGGGCCTAACTCAACCTAACAAAACCGACTTATTACGGGAGGATTGCCTTCACCTTATTAAGTGGATCGTGTAAATATCACAGTCAATGTACGACTCTAATAGTTCCTGAACTTCGATGGAATTAGTCATGGCCCTTAAACCCATGAGCTCGTAGCTCGTGAGAAACGACCCAAGCCAGCTTGTGGCTCGTTTACTCGTGGGCGAGCTCGGCTGGGCCCACGAGCTTTTTGATTATTATTATTATTATTTTTATTTTACTTTTTCACTTTTTTAAAAAAAAGTTTCTTTAATTTTTCACGATCCATTTCGTATTGATCTTCTTGCATATTCAGACATAGTGACACTTTCGGTCTCCGATGGCTTGCCTTGGATCTTGTCCATTGAAAAAGAGAGAAGATGGAAAGCTCTGGCAGGAGCTCAGTGAGGGCATCTGGCATAGTTGGATTTTAAAAAGAAGTTGCTAATCTATCAAGTTAGATTATTAGAGGATAAATTTGGAGTGGTATATTTTATTTTTAGATTATTAGTGGTTGAATTAAGAATGATATATTTTATTTTTGATTTTATTCTTGTCTATATAAGTAAATGTAGTAGAGATTTTTTTTAAGTGGATGGATATATAAAAATAATGGATTAAGTGGATGGATATATAAAAATAATGGATGAAAATAGTTGCTCCCGAAAAGTAACCTAATTGTTAATTTATTTAAAATTGTTCACTTACCTCTGTCAACTGCTAACAAAACATAAACTAGAAACTCAAATGACACATAACATCATTTAGACTACAATGAAATAAAATATTATAATAAATAAATAAACTACTAAAATCATGCCCGTGCATATTTAAGTTTAGAAGTGCATCAATAACTGTTATACATTTCCCATTTAAGGTATACTCTATTTTCCATTTCACATTCAGAAATTCAAGCGCAGGATAACTTAAAATTAATTGTATGCTATTCTCATATCAATATTTTAAACTTGAACTCGAACATGGTTTTTTATTTTATTTTTCATTTTTTCTCCACTACATGAGCTGAGTTTTATGAATACTTAAATAAAACAGCAGCATGGTCTATGACAAAAAAGCACAATTAGAGTGCTGAAATTTCTGATGAACCGGCGATAAAAGGATGCTAATCCATGGGAACTTCTGACATCGTGCAAGGTCTTTGGCTTGTACCATTCCAAGATTGCATCTATTTTTGATTGATCTATATGAACACCATCAGTAGACGCAACAAAACCAAGAAAAGTTACAGAAGTAGTGAAGAAAGAACACTTTTTTTATTAATGAATAGACATTCCGTCCTCAGCATATCAAAAACAACACGGAGGTGATCAAAGTGTGATGCCCACGTCGAACTATAAATGATGATGTCGTCAAAGTAGACTACTACGAACTTCCCCATGAAAGGCTGTAAAACCTGATGCATAAATCTCATAAAGGTGTTGGGTGCATTGGATAGTCCAAAAGGTAAGACCATCCACTAATACAATCCATGTTGCGTCTTAAACGCTGTCTTCTACTCATCTCCAGGCCTTATTTTGATTTGGTGGTATCCGCTTTTAAGGTCAATTTTGGAGAAGACCTTAGAACCGAACAATTGATCTAACATATCATCCAGGCGGGGAATTGAAAACATTTACTTTACTATAATCCTCTTGATTGCTCTACTATCAACACACATATGTCAAGAACCATCCTTTTCGGCACCAGTAGAGTAGGAACTACACATGGACTCATACTCTTACGGATATAGCCCCTCTCCAACA
>CAIGRB010033442.1:6336-20948 GCA_903798255.1 Fraxinus quadrangulata | reverse complement strand
GCCTACGAAGTATTATCCAACAAAACCGATTTAACATCATCGCCCAGGATTTATTGGGTATCAAAACCCAACACTTCCCTTATGATATCCACTCATGAGACACCCAAGGATTGTAGCTACTCTAATACCATTTGTTATGGTTGGAGCTCAATTTCTGTAAAACTCAACCAACAACAAGTAGCTATAAATAACAGAGATCAAATATGGAGTTCCTTCAGCAGAATGAGCTGAATTTATAACCAAATAAAATGGAAAATAGAATTGGGGAGGGTAAAACGTTGAAAAGTAAGAAGAATTGGAGAGGAAAAGTTGAATTGATGAATCAATTCGGAAAAGAGGAGGAGAAAGTAGAAGAAGAACAGAAATAGCAGAGAGGAGAAAACATATTCATAGAAGGAAGAAGGGGAGAAGAATTCAGGTAAGAGAAGAAGAAAGGCAGCAGGGAAGAAACAACAGAAAAAACCATAGCAAGAACGAGAAGAAGAAGGAAAATAAGAACCCAGAAGAAGACTAGAGAGAAAACTACAATTCAATTCATCAAAATCATTCCCCATCCAAAGTTTACAATACAATCCTATATACAACACCCTAAAATTAAAGGGCTTTGGGCTAGCCACTAATAATACAAGCCCAAAAGAAAATGGTCGAAATACAAAAGGTACCACAAGAGTTAGCCAAGACATGTCTTTTACCTCAACAAATGAGAATTTTGCTGAATCTTCCTCACGCCTTAAATAGTTTCTCACGTAGTGAACCGTGGCGAACGTTGAAATTAGATAGGTACAGCTGAAGTGTGCAAACACCCGTTCAATTTTTGAAGGTTTGAATTTTGAAGTTCGCAGATACGGTTCGATTACTTCTTCACGGCGACTGCTACTTCTTCTTCGCTGTCGTTTTCTTTGGAGCCGTTTTCTTTTTCACTTTTGAGATTTATTAAAAGCCATTTTCTTTTCTTTAGGGTTAAAGGGCAAAAGGGGAAAATAGAAAATGATAAAAATTATCCTTTTTTAAATGGGAAAAACTGGTCAAAGGCGCAAAAAAACAAAACAAAACTTTCAACAGAGTCGAAAGGACAATTACCACTATTCTCAGCAGGGGCGGACCCAGGGGTGGTCCAGGGGGTTAATGTGACCCCCAACTTTTAAGAAATTTATTTATTTATTTATAAAGTAATATTGAAATCTAAATTTTAATTTAAATTAAAGTTAACAATTAATTTTAATAACATATTTCATAGAATCAATAACTGTTTAACTTTTATCAAAATTAACTAAAAATTTGATTTTAATTCCCACCAAATAGGGGCAAAATCACAATAAATTTGAATTTCGATAACATACTAATTTTAAAAATTTTTCGACGATCGTATGTTGATCAAATCTACAAATTACTTATGTCCTCTCAAAGATTATTTCGAGAATTACATTATGGGTATATCGAATAGTCCAAACAAATATCGAAAATAGTTAAAAATACGTTAAACGTGAGTCATAAAGAAAGACGTCTAACTCGCATTTTTTTTTAAATTCAATTATTTCATTAACATTTATTATTTTTGCAATACAAATTTTTCAATGTNTTAACTTGCATTTTTTTTAAAAAAAAACAATTATTTCATTAACATTTAATATTTTTGCGATACAAATTTCCTAATGTAATTTTCATCATTTTATTAGGAAATTTTATATAGAATATGATATCAAAAATTTTCGAAATTTTACATCCGAAAAAGTCATATCCCACGTAGATTTTCTGGTGCAAAATTACATGAGATATGATTTTTTTGGACGTAAATTTTCGATTGTAAAATTTCTCCCAACTTCTTTATAAGTTCGATTGTGCTTCCTAACTTTAAACTTTTGCGTCCGCCCTTGATTCTCACGGCATATTTCCCATTGAGATATGCAATTGTACATATAACATAACAGAGGCACATGTCATTCATTCTTAGAACACAAAAATAAATATTGCTCACAAATTGTATCCCTTGTACATATAACATAACATGCACACGTCATTCATTCTTAGAACATAGAAATAAATATTTCTCACAAATTGTAAATACAAGTCTATAAGAAATTTGTTCAGAAGATGTCAAGATGATTTTCAAAACAAGGAAACAATTTGTATTCACACAAGATATAACCAGTGAGAAAAGAAAAACTTGATTGGGAAGGCAACCACAGGTCCACATCCCCCATTTACCTGTGGCCATTGATGTGAACAGCGACGACGACATAGTTGTAAACGGCGAGCAGCCGAACTGCTAGTGTAGTGATCGCTGATGTGGCCGACGAGATTATTAAACTTCAATTTGGAATTATCAAGCCACTAATTTTAATTTAAAAGAAATCAAGTCACTATATGTTTTGTTCCATTAAATTACCTACCCTAATATACCTACCAGAATTAGCTTACATGTCCGCAATTAACAAATTAATAATATCGGAGGTCGCTGAATTCTCACCCTACTTTTCACAACATCAAATAGTGAAATTTGAGACCAAATTATTAACTTTCCAAATTTAATAAACAATAAAATAATTCACTCTATATCTCAGGTTCAACAATCAAATACCAACTTAAATACAAATCAATTAGAACATGGAAAATTCAATACTACCTTGATCCCACAAAGATGGACTCGTTTTTATTTTCATAGATTAAAAAAAATATAATTAATGTACTTAGAAATATAAATTTTCTTATATTTTTTTCTAATATACCTCTATATTGAATAATAATTTTAATAAGATTAGTTTATATTTGTTGGTAACAAAGTACATTAAATAGGATATATTTGAAATCAAAAAAATATCTATATTTTCAGTAAGAAATGTAATCTATAATTTGGGACACACGAAAAATAAAATCAAATGTATCTTTATGGGATGGATGTAGTACCTTTTTTGGATGGGCACTTGGGAGAGAAGGAAAATGAATAGCTAGTGCATAGAGGAAAAAGAAAGGAGAAAAAAACAAGAAGAAAGAAAGAAGAAGCAATTAATCCCATTATTGCTCGAAATTGAAGTTTAGTGATTTGATTGCAACCAGAGTGAAGCTCAGTGACCCAAATGCATCTTGATATAAAATTTGTCTTCCAACTTATCAACATGTGCCCCGTAATTAGTTACAATGTTCTCTGTCTTTCCGATTAGCGAAAATGATGAGTTTGCAAACAAAATTACTCAAGTAAAGTTTTGTTCAAGTCAGAATCTACTTTGACAAAAAAAAGAATGACAAAATTTTGTCTGACGGAAAAATTCGCATTTGCCCTATTACAATAAAATATTCCACACAAATTACTATAATATATATATATATATTTAAAGTATTGCTTTTTTTGGAAATCATTTTTTGAAACACTACTTTAAAATTATGGCCAAATCCAACTATTGTAACTGAAAATTTAAAAAATGGCAAACATTACGATTGTGTCATTTTGAAAAACTCGTGTAAGGAGCCTGAACAAGAACCTGGTGTTCACAAACTACAGCCTGAACAAGGGTGTAAAAATGCATCCCGAATGGCATGCGTCAGACTCGGCCCAGCCGAGTGGACGTGCTCGGAAGTTTCTACCAAATCCCATCAAAATTACAATTTAAATGCCAAACTCGTGGTGGTCTCAAATATCTTGCTTAAACCCACTAAATCAGATAACTGAAATGTAATGAAATTGGTGTATTACATCATATGTAGAATAAGTCCGGCTGCAAATTTCCGAGTCATTTTGAATCAAATTTCATAATTTGTCTAAATCCTTTGTCCTTGAATTCGAAGGATGCAATGAAATATGTGTAACAAATCTATCATATTTTGGAAATATGATATCACTTATATTTATAATAAACAATGTTCCATAAATTTATGTTTCCAAGAACAAGAAAATGTTTTCATTTGTGTTTGATGATTGGAAGAATTATTTTTTTTACCTGTTTATGTGATGTAGATTTCTATAAATCAATTAAAATTATTACTATGTTACATGGATTAGATATGAATTTGATAAAATTGTTATAGATCTAGTAATGCGTCATGAAGAAGACTTGAGTAATTCACTTTTGGATTCGATAATATCCACAAACTTAAAATAATCGTTATTTGTTGTTTCTTCAATGAACCCAATGATAATCAGCATTTAGGGCCTACCCCAAAGAGAATAGACGAGAATTTGCTGCAGGTGGTGCATATTCGACTTTTTGCTTGTTCTTGTTGGAACACAAATCTAGTCAGCGAGTTGGTGATGCCATAATGGTTGTAAACCTTGATTTGTAACTTCAACAACAAAGGGAGATTTATGATTTTCATTGCAGTTTCTTGATTTCACCTTCGTCTAGGGTTTTTATATGGATTTCGAAGACAAAATGACTTGAAAACAATGATCTTGAAATCGGTTTTTTGGATGATATTGTGGTTCAGGATTTTTGCTGAAAATTTGTGATGAATTAACCTTCGAGATTTTTTTTTTTTTTTAATGGATCATTGATGAGAGAGTGTGATTTCAGATAAACGAAAAGTGCACAATTTGGGGATTTTGACGATTGTCAAATTTATGTGAAGGGCATGATTGGTGGAGTGAATTAAGTTGGCATGTTTATTACTATTAGAAAATGGTGTTGTTTTTCATTTCATTTTTCACTTATATTTGTGTAGCAATTATGGGATGAAAACAAGTAAAAGTATTTTTTGAATATGTTTACAATTTTAGGTAGGTGGTGCAAATATATACTTTTTCTAACTTAAAGAAATTATTTTCGAGTGCGATAAAAGTAGGGACAGTCCGGGTGCAAGCAAATCCCTGCATTGAATTTTGGGCCATCCCCATTTAAGAATACAAGACAATAGCCCACTTAAGCTATAAAATAAATAAATAAATTCGAAATAGGCCAAATAATTGGCCCAATCTTATAAGATCGATAGATGATCTACAAACCTCACCCAAACCTGAAACCCCGAATGTCCACCGAAACACCCAAATTTATGAAATTGAAGCAATTGAAAATAGGTAATAACCAAACTGGAGAATAGAGTGCGCAATCGGACTAGAGATGAGTGGATGAATGATAATCTTATTGTTTATGTGAAGAAAGATATATTCTTAAAGATTGATAATTGTACAAAGATATTAAAGTATAAAAACTCGTAAAAAATAGTTATAAGTTATTTCATTTTTAGTATAATGTTGTTGTAATATTTACATTTACTAATATCGCCCGCAATGAAAAAAAAATTTCCTGAGGTAGCCCCGGGATAAAGGGCTTATATAAGTGAAGTAGTTGGCATATGGTACCCATGATAAGGTTGGAATGCGAGAGCAACATTTTTAAATGTAAGTGTTAATTTTTTACTTTTATGCAAAATACACATTTCTATCCGGAATTAAAATTTGTTGGTAATTCAATTTTAGATTTTTAGTCCTAATGATTCTCACATTACTAGGGTCAATGAAATTCAAAGTGCGGATGACTCACCCTCAGCCCATTTAAGGTGAAGTGTGTGTTCTTGTCGATCAGGTCGTTGTAGCTCCGATCTTTAGGTGGCTGCTGGTAGATGTGGCTAACAATATCCAACTGTTTCATGAAGATTTCACACCTCAGCAACAAGCCTGGAAGCAAAGAATATTAAGCAATAAAAACCTATTTTAAAGTTCAAACAGTTAGGCAGAAGAACTTACTCGCAGAACAATAAGTGATTGGAACTGTAAGAGGAGCCATGGGTTCATCCTCCATGGTGTCCCACCTCCATAACACCCAAAACCACGATCTTATCCACTTCTTTACCGAGGAGGGCATGTCTATCACGAAGGGGAAGTGTGATCACCAGGGAGTTAATTAATACCACCCCTTACTCTTATTACCTCCGATTATGCTTTTTGGGAAGTATAAGGAGTGAAAAACGTTGAATGACAAGTTAACGCACAGGCTGGCTTAACGCCATAGCATCCATAACCCAACCATCTGTCCCAAGAGTTTAGATAGAATTGGGTCGGAGCTAACCCATATGAGTGCAGAACTAACCTAAAGAAGGGGTGGAAAGGGAGCCTAAGACTCGCTTTCCATAAATTTTCACTTATAGCCATGCAGCCCGACCTCGGATAGCAGGCTCTTTCATTGGGGTCAAAAATAATGAGATCTATACTATCAGGAATCTTAAAAACCTCCCTATACCTAACTAGTTTCTCCGAAGTGATGTTGGAAGGATATTCAAAAGCCCCCCACTTAATTAAGTTATCTACAGGTGGGGTAGGTAATCTCCATATATTTTTCCACGACCTGGTAGCCCTACCTATCTTGTCCAAAGAGATAACAATTGGTTCCCTCATCTCCAAACTCCCCAGGGAGAGCCTCTCCTCACTCCCAAACTTGGGTCTAGAAACTTTGGATGCCATTTATGTTGATTTTGAAATAAAATGTGAGGAAGGGAGAATTACCTAAAGTTTGGATTTTGAACAAAATGAAGGTCACCGTAAGTTATCAAAGAACGTCGGAGTTGCAAGGTGTTGGTCGCTAGAAAAGAAGAATTGCAGAGAGTATTTTGTGAAGAAATGGAAGTCAAGTAAATGAGGAAGGTTGACCTTATAGAGGTGATGTCAACGAACCTCAACCATTAGATGAATATTGATCCCATCTACGTCGTCCATATTCTTGGGGCATCAACGTCGTTGAATTCGAAATGTCACTTGATGAACGGCCCTGATGAAGTGGTCCATTTTATGCTGAGTACAAATGCTAGCATCGAGCTCGCGTAGTCGTCGCCATAATTAGCATTTATTAGTTGGGAAGAGTGTATTGGAAGCAAGCGACGCCTACCAAATTGCCTTGGAAAAACGTTAAGGTTTCCTAATCATTAGCACACAACCCTGGTTGTCCAATCACTTAGGACTTCAGCCCTGCTGCAACTTTCCTTAAAGTTGCAATCACACAGGACTTCGGCCTTCTGCTAGGTCTCTGCCTCTGCCACAACTTTCCTTAAAAGTTGCAATCACTAAAGGCTTCTTCCTTCTGCTAGGACTTCGCCTCTACCACAACTTTCCTTAAAGTTTCAATCACTCAGGGCTTTGTCCTTCTACTAGGACTTCGCCTCTACCATAGCTTTCCTTAAAGTTTCCATCACTCAGGACTTCGTCCTTCTGATAAGACTTCTTTTCAACTACAACCTTCCTCAAAAGTTGCAGCAACTGGTGTCTTTCAGTTAGGAAACTACCACCAATGCCTATACCCACCAAAGTAATACTCATTTTAAGTGGCCACATCAACAAAGTCCACGCATTATATAAATATCCATATATGAACTTGCGGGACTATTGTCATAGGTTTCCACATCATCTCCCACGTGAGACAGACAAATTGGATACGTCCGCCACGTGGAGGATGAATCCAATTCGTCCGCCACGTGGCAGACGTATCTAATTCGTCTGTCTAACGTGGGAAATGATGTGGAAACCTATAACAATAGTCCCTCAAGTTCATGTATGGTTCATTTGCCACCCGACGGATGTTAAGACTCGTACTCTACATCACTTCGTCACAATTCAAATGGAATTATCAATATTACTCACTGAAATTAAGTCCGAAGTAATGACACCCATAAGGCGATTATCACTCATGCCGCAACCGCTCCCTTCAACCCTGTGTACTTGGAGATTTTTATGGAAATATCTCAAAAATCAAATCCTTAAGACTAATTGATGGGACGTATGGCATACTCCAAAATGTTAAGTCACACATTACTGTATCAGGGAGCATTAAATAAACCACCTACTTATGGATTCATGGATTGACACCTACAAAAGGATGATTTGCCCTAGATTCAAAGTTACGTACTCCACATCTAGCGGTTTTTCTCTTATCCACTTTCAGTATAAATACCCACACTTGCAGTATAGAATGGGTTGATTCCTAGAAAAAGAAAAGAAACACAAGCTTTCTACATTATCCATGTCTATACACACATTGCCACCAAAAATCACGTTCTGGTGATCACTACCACCGGATGTCCCAACTCCGGTCTTCCAACTCACTAACTTGATCGTTGGAGTGCTCGCGAGCGCTTCCACCCCACCAATAAAGGCTACGAGTGACTAACAGTGTGTTACTACGTGTAAGAAGGAGCTTACATAGAAGTATTATGTTGGCCATGTGTTTGAGTAATTTTTCGGGGTAAACAATTGTATTTAAATGAATCTATCATTTAATATCATACAATTGCCATATAAACTGATGTTTTACACCAATAATCACGACTTTACCTCCATGGAACACCATGGCGGACCGAGCCACCAAGATAACCACAAAGAAATGGCGAAAGACTGTCAAAAGATTTAAAGCCAAACCAAAACCAAACTCATCGAATCACACCGATCTCCATATTGTCATCGCCTTCCCGTTACAATCCACATCATCATCACCACCACCGACGCTGCATAAAGAAAAAATGGTCCTGCCAATTTTTGTCCTATCCTAATTATGGTCACAGGTGAGTTCGATTTTATGATATGTCTGAGCCTTCTTTTACTCTCTTTCATTCGCTTTTCACTCATTTTTTTACCT
Organism: Fraxinus quadrangulata; assembly: GCA_903798255.1. Classification (NCBI taxonomy): domain Eukaryota; kingdom Viridiplantae; phylum Streptophyta; class Magnoliopsida; order Lamiales; family Oleaceae; genus Fraxinus; species Fraxinus quadrangulata. The sequence goes on along the minus strand of CAIGRB010033442.1, from coordinate 12,399 downwards.
TCCTCCATACTTTTTAATCCAACATTGCCCTCGTCACAATCCTCTTTCACCTAGCCCACGCTACCCCCTTCTTTGCAATTCCTGTCGTTTCTCTTTTGACGCCTGCCGGGCTATTTATCTTGTCTCTGTAAGGCCATTTATTTGAGATTAATTTTGATCTCAATAAGATTATAGTCCTTTATGGATGGATTTCCTTGCCTAATTGTTGTGGAGTTTTGTGAATTGAGAAATTTCAATTGGATGGGTATGTCATGGATAAAAATGGCCCTTTGTTAATTAAGGCTGTAGTGGACTTCGAAGGGAATTTCTTTTTTTGAATGAGTTGTACAGTAGGTCCCAAATCTTTTACGAATTTTAATCTTATATCCCAAATCTTTACTTTGAGTAAGAATATCTATTTCATCACTTTTGGTCTCAATTCCAAAACGATTTCACTTCCGAAGCACCCAGAACAAAATGATCCAAAAACAGTCAATAATTAAAGACAAAAAGAACTATTTTTTTCATTTGAATACTCACATTCTACATCATCATTTTACATTATCATTCATTCATCCTACAAAAGAAATTTCAATTTTGTTCTACTAAAAGATCTAATCACATAAACTTCACCATACAAAAAGGTCTGTTCGAAAGGATCATCATACAAAAGGCAATGTTCTTTTTTGTCCCATTTTCTTCTTCTTTACATGTGGCTATATGGGAGTAGAAGTCTTTTACTTGCCTTTGCCTTGTGATGAAGTTGGTGAAGTATCCTGTTGTATAGAGGTCTTTCTCTTTCCCTTGCCCTGTGATTGAGTGGCTGTGTATCCTGTGTTCTCTGTGAACATGCTTCAGAACATGTTTTCCTGTTATGGCTTATCCCACTACATTTTTTACATGTCATTTTCATTCCAATCCTTGCCATTTTGGTACCTGCAAGTGGTTCTACTTGCGATCTTTTTCTCAATTTCTTTGGTCTGCTTGCCTGTTTCTTCTTTATAGATGGATTAAAAAGATGTTTTCCCAGCGCTGGCCACAACTCTAGATCTGACATTGGTTGGATGACTAGGCAATATGACCTCTTGTTAGATTCTTTGCTATAGCATATATCTACATACTCATATATCCTAATGTTTCTCGATAGCATACCAGACATTGCATCCACACAAAGTATTCCAGTAAGTTGCCATTTTTTACATGTACATTCATGCTTCATCAGGTCCACACTCCATCTCATTTCATTCCTATTGCTCACCTCAAACTTTTCACTTCCAACATAGTCAACTTTCAAGAACCTTGCCTCTACCTTTGCTTTCTCAATAATACTTATAACTCTAGGATCGAAAGCATGATCCCACCATTGTGAAGCTACCCTTTTGGCATTGATCTCAGCATGATTCATCTTGCCACAACTATCGAAGAGTTGAATGCCTCACACAAGTTATTTAGTAAGATGTCGTACTTTGAGTAATCCTGAAAATGTAATATGCTCCACTGTGATGCTGGTTTCTCATTGAACCACTTGAACATTTCTTCATTAATATCTTTCATCTCATTCATTTCACTTCTTCACTCTGGTACAGTAGTTACATGTGATGTAGCCCAAAACATGCTCTTCAGAGTTAGTCCCTTATGCACCAAGGTGAAATTGCTGTACAAATGTATTGCGCAGAACCTATGTTCAGCACCCTCACATAACAAATTTATGGAGTCTAAATGAAGGTCCAAGCTATAGCATTACACGTCCCAATATCAACTACTAAAAGCTCTAAAAACCATTCCCAATTTGTTCTATATTCTCCGTATCTACAACAACCCAGACTACGAGAAACATGCAATTATCTGCATCAATACCTACCACAGCCAACTACTGCACACCTTGTGCAAGTTTTAGGAAACATCCATCTAAACCAATCACATTCCTACACCCAGCTCTAAAACCTTCTTTGCAAGTCCTTAAACATATGTTCATTCTTTTAAATGTGTCACATTCCCCTTCAATTGTCAATATAGTACCAAGATTAGTTGGTTTCAACTCCTCACCATAGTCCCACAGGATCTTGTACTGCTCAGCCACAATGTAATTGACAACTTCTGAACATTTAGCCCGTGTCCTATAAAATTGATATTTAGAGATCTCATACGTACAATCCTCCTTAACTGTCTCTGTAAACTATTCATGGATATTTTGGGTCAAATCTAAACTTTCGTATATATATATTTTTTACCAAGTAACTAGCATGCACTCTTCTATTCTGTCACACCATTGTGCATATATGTTCATCTATAAATGTGTTAATCCTGAAACTTTTGTCTGGTTGCTTGTAGGCATACAAAAGCCATGAAAAGTTGTCTTGACATTTGACTCGTACTCTTGTTCTGTCATTCTTGACATATTTTACCTGCATTACAATTTTAACGGAGTACTGTATAACTGCTTCCCTCAATATCTTTATATTGTCAAACTTCGTGCTTATTCGAAATTGTGGATCATGCATGTCTGTAACGGGATTAAACCAATGCTCATTTCTGGCTCTTGAAGAGCCACCAACTTCTTCGGTATCACTTGGAATACTTCTAAGATCATTTGACTCATCAAGTATGTTCCATCACCATCTACATGCCTTATTCTATCATTATGTTCTGTCCTCGAATTTTCATCACCAATATCAAAACACGCAGACAACCTGAAACATATATCTTCATCATTATCATCACCGGCACATCTTCCTCCTGCTCATAATATGAATTACTGAACTCCTTCACTATGCCTTCCTCAAATTCCATCTCACTATTTCCTTCTCTCGTGTCGGTATGGTCCATATTTTCAGCAACATTTGGTGCATCATCCGGTGGTGCATCTGCAGGGGGTGCAATAGGTACCTCATTATAGTCATCTAGGTCTGCCACTGATTCTTTACCTAAGGATTCTTTACCTAAGGACTGATCACTCATATTATGCCCACCTGTAGGTACATGATCTTCTGCAGTGGAAGTGGTGCATCTACTGGTGGTGTATCAACATGGGGTGAAACAACAGGGGCTTCATCAACACATGATGCATCAGCAGGTGCATCATGTTGTACTTCAGTAGGGGTTTCATCAACTCGTGATGCATTAGCAGGTGCATCATGTTGTACTTTAGCAGGTGCATCATATTGAGGTGAAACGATGACTCATTGTGATCTATAGCATGTGCCTCTTCATTGTGATATATAAATACATGATATTCATCTGTATGTAAATCACTCACTCCACCTGCAGGAACATCAACAGAACTCCCTGCATTCACTTCTATTTCGTCAGCATCACCACTGCTGTCAACCTCATCGACAACATACATGTCACATCGCCCTCCAGAAACTCATCATAAACCTCCACTGCATAGCATATATTATGCTCAATCTGTTTGGCAACATCTAGTTTTCCTTTTTCTTCCACCTCCTCCAACACCTCACCAATATCAACATCAAACCACCAAACTATCATGCCCTACTTTGTCGTTCTATAGCAATTCCAACACTTCAACTACGAGCACACACCACATCTCAGCAAACCTCTTCTCACCAAACAACCTAACTATATTCATAAAGCCTGTATCTTTCACCAGCCAGAACGAAGCCTCATTTAATCTCCTATTTTCAATCATATACACATACCTTATTAAACCAATCGGGGGACACGTAGTCTAGATAGGCTATATTCCCATACTTGTACACAAGATTTCACATCTTTCTAAAAAATATACCGCCGTGATGTAGCTTTATAGTAAAATAACTTGAATTTTCCTGGACAAAAAAAAAATCATATAAGCAACCCGCCATCAACAAACCCTAGTTGAATGGTATGAATGCAAAATCAGCGCCAATAAATAGGAAAAAATTTATGATTCCAACTCAATAACATATTTAAAATTATGGAAATATGCACTAATATGATCACATTTGATAACCTACTGTGAGGCAAATATGTTTACAACCAGAAATTTTGAAAAAAAAAATTAAAAAATTACCATATACAGGTTCGGGAAGACGGCCTCGTATGTGACATACAAAATCTTCTTGAATTTCATCGGACTATAGGCTATCTTCGTTCAACATTATAGAAGATGACCTATGGGTTTGAACATTTAATGGAGAATGGAGTGGGAGTGATATTAAAATTGACAAAATGATGTTTTAAATAAAATAGGAAATTGGAATGGACGAAAATGCCCCTGTTTAAATTGGTCAAAAATATATATTTTTTTTTTCATTTTTGAGGTCAACTAACGGTGGAACTAATGTTTTTCGTCATTTTGGATTGCATCTGTTAATTACTCAAAAGTTTGGGACCTGTGGTGACACAAAGTGAAGGTTAATGTAAAGTCTGCAAATAATGAAAAGGCTTGAGACCGCGACTGCAATTTTCTCTATCAAAAACTATCATAGAAAACAAAAGGTCTATAAATAAAGTAATTTTTTGAATTGTTTGGCTCTCAACCAAGCCGAGGATTTTACTACCCCATCTCCGTCATCCCCATCCAACCACACCCCATCCCACCATGGACAGCAAATCATAGCTCTAAATTGTCCTTAACATCTCGACTAAGGATGACATACTTGTCCAGATCAAAATGGGTGTCCATTGGACAAATTACCTCTAAAATTATTGTAAATCTCAAAGAAGGTATGCATTAATCAAAAATTTAAATAAGAGAGGTTTGTAAACTTTTTAAAAATGGGAGGGGGCATCTATGAAATTCCCATAAACCTAGGGCAGATATGCATTATTCAAAAATTGAAATAAGAGAAATTTGTATAATTTTTAAAAAGTAAGGGGTGTCTTTGAAATTTTCAGAAACCTCGGGGAGACCTTTGTAATTTACCTTATTATTTTTGTAAATTATTATTCAAAATTGTTATTCTAATATTAAAGTTTTAAAGTTTTGATTTTCGAACTAATCTTTCAATACTTAGCTCCTATTTGGTTTAACTAAAATTATACTTTTAGTAGAATTTAATAAAAATTAATGAAATGTGTGATCGAAAAGTTTATAAAAGCTATGACTTCCATGAAATGTGTATTTAAAATTAATTGTTGAATTTGACTTCAATGTTTGTTAGCTTTTTTAGCCAAACTAAACAAGGACTTGAGATATTTTGCAATAAAAAAAGTATTTTTTTTTAAATAATGCTTATTGAGTAATTTTAATGATTTAATTTACCAATATTTGGCATTTTGTTAAATTTACTTTTAATTAAGTACGTTTTTGTTGGGTAATTATCTACTAATTAACCGGACTGTGATCCAGTCTGAGTTTCATCAATGGAATGAACAATAAAATATTTGGTCAACGGTTGCATGAGCCGGTCAAATTGGACAAATAGGCCGATTTATATATAAATTCGTAAGAACTTACAAAAATACTCCTAAAATCATGGACCTTTTGAAAAATCATATTTAACATGTTTTGGAAGCAAAAAAATCTGTGTGAAGTCAAAAGAAAATTTTTTATTAAAAAAATTACATATGGTATCACTTTTAATTAAAAAGTTTATGTAATTAAAAAGTGACATACAATGTCACTTTTTCGGATCGTGAATATCTAATTTGCATTTAACACAATACAAAATAAATTAAAAGTTAAAAGATTTCTTGTAAGCAAATTGAAAGATTAGTCAAATATGTAATGTTCTATTAGAAATTGATTGTGCGAAATTTCAATTAGAAAGTTGCACAACATGCCATGTTACTTATGAAAAGATCACAAATTGTGTAACTTGACTTTTCTGTGGCATTAAATATGAAAGCAATTCAATAAAGTGACGCAACATGTTTAAAAATATTAAAAGCATGTTTGAACCCTCCCCCCCCCCCCCCTTTTTTGATAAATATATATTTTGAAATAATGATTTGATGAAAAATATGTGGTTAAAAAATAAGAAAAAAGTGTGGATTTGCGTATAATATTATTTTATTGAAAAATATGTGGTTGAAAATAAGAGAAATAAAAATGTATTTTGGAAATAATGGGGCCCAAACAAGACTAAATAATCTTTTTTTTTTGTGTGGCTTAAATATGGAACTAATTTAATAAAG
>CAIGRB010033426.1:34477-76325 GCA_903798255.1 Fraxinus quadrangulata | reverse complement strand
CTTTTAATATAATTGATGCATTATTATTTATGGTAGATCTATTATTTAATTGAATCTGATAACTAAAATTAATAGAGTTTGTACATTAAAGTTGATAAATATAGTTTCTACACTTGTTTGAGACCCTAAATCATGATATTTTATTGTTTTTTGAATAAAATTCTATCTAATTTATGTTATATTGTATTTTGTAAGTAAAAATTTATATTTAATGAAGAATTGAAAAACAAATGCAAAATAGCAAGAAAATGACAAAATTAAAAGTACGAAGACTAAATTGGCATGGACTGGACAAATAAATCTTTTCAAAGACTAACTTGCATTACATGAAAGAATTGAAGACTTGAAAGCAATTATTAATTTATTTGGGCATTCGAATTAATCAGACTTCAATTTGAAATGTCAATGGGCTTGGACTCCTTGGTTGAAAAGAATAAAAAGAGTTGTGAATTATAATATATATACATATATATATATATACACATCCACACATGGAAACAGGGGAAGAAAACGTGGTGAAATGAAGAAAAAAAATTGTGGTAGCAAGAAAGAAAGAGAGAGATGGAGAAAAAATAGAGAAATGGAAGCCGGTAGAAAAGAAAAGAAGAAAAAAAAAGAGAGAAGAAAAAAAAAAGAACAAATTGCAATATTACTCATAAACTTTTTTAACGAATGCAAATGAATCCAAATAAATTATTAAAGTATTAAAAATAACCCAAAGATAAAAACCGTTTCTCTCTCCCCTTCTTCTCATCCCCTTCCCTCAACCTCTTCCACCACCAACACAAGAAAGAGAAACATACATTTTTATTTATTCAGCCCCAACTTCCTCAATCCCTCTACTTTTATCATTTACCATTTCCTCTTCCTTTACATTCCCAATTGCCTTCCAGTGGCTAGAACTGAAAAGGGATGTTAAGGGCACTTGCGAATTCTGCCAATCTTTGACCAGTTAAGTTCAAAAGATCCATGGATTTTCCAAGCCCAGTAATCCTAATCGACTTGATTTTTCGAGACCTGGACACCACGATGTGAAACAATCCCGACCACTAGAGTCCCCGTATGATGTCAAGGTCGATTACATGGACATGGTCTACACCATCCAATGCCTGCTGGATGGCTTGATTGGCTACGAAATGAGAAAATTTGATCAAAGGGGTGATTGAATTGTAGATTTAGAGGGCATTGAGGAGCTTTTTGATGGTGGTTTTGTAGAGTGTGGTGAGAGGCAAGTAGGTACCCAAATAGGAGCCTCCAAAATTCTCCTAGAAGCGACCCCAATTCACACTTACATAGATGATCTCTAATTAAGAGTATTCTACCATACTTCATTTGGTTTATCCATGTTATAGAAATCATTAAAAGTGAAACTTAACCTCATATATTTCGTAGAAAAAATTTTTCTTATCATTTGAATAGGTAGGAAATAACTCCTAAATGCTTCACGGAATCTTCAGTTGTCCTCATTGAACCAAGATCTTGATTTCCAGTCAATAAGGTTGGGTTAAGATTACAAAGACTCTTACGTAGTAAATTTTAAGCACATTCTCTTTGACAGAGAGGAAACTTGATCTTGGGGCAAACCACTTGTTAGCGGGTCTGGAAGATTCTCCTTTAATTTCACATAATCAATGGAAATAATATCATTTGAGATCAACTACTTAATAGTAAATATACAACATATAGGTCTAAACTTACCATTATACATACTACTTTGTGCTCTTTTGATGGTCGACTGACTATCATAATGCATACTAATTGCAGACATAGACTTATGCCATCATGGAATGTCCTCTAAAAAGTTATGAAGACATCGTGGTACTTCTCCAGCTTTATCTTAAACTATAAACTTTGATTCTATTGTTGATCAAGCTATTTTTTTTATTAAAGGATGATGGTACCTCTGAAATTTTATTAATATGCCATTACTTGTGGAGGAGGAATACCTTGGTTATATGAAAATAATGAGAGTAATAAATGAGAAAGTACTTCTTCCCTTACAATAAAAATAAATGATAAAGAATAGAGCAGTAAACAAAGAAATACCATTTCTTTTACAATAAGAACTAATGGAAATAAAGACAAAAATAAGAATTGAAAGTAAAATAAAAATCAAACTCTGGCACTGGATAATCCATGTCTGTCAACTTGTACTAGTACCCTAATATGTCTCGTAGGTCAAGTAGTTCATATACTTGACATCGTCGATGATCTTAACTCTTAGCAGCAAGAGCATTTGCAACTTGATTTCCTTCTTTGTAAATGTGAGATACTGTATCTTTGTCGAAAGATATGATATCTGTGATACGTAATGTCGTGAATAGTCCATGTTCCTCTCCCTCTAGTGATGCAGTGAATAGCCACCGTAGAATTTGACTCAACCCAAATCACTGAAAAACTAAGTCCTTGTGCTAGTAAAATTGTTTGATGTTTGTTTTGAAGACTTCCAAGATACGACTATACCACCATTAGTGAAAACATAACCACTGGTACACTTAGAATTATTCGTGTCTAATGTCCAATTCATATCACAATATATATTCAATACATCGAGATATCTTGTATAATATAATCCAAAATTTAAGGTATATTTTAGATATCTAAGAATCTATTTAATGCCTTCCAATTGTCATGCTTTGATTACTAGTGAATATACTCAGTTTGTTCATAGCATATGCTATATCCGACTGAATGCAGTTCATAATTTATATTAAATTATCTATAACCTGTGAATGCTTCAACTGAGATACTGAATCACCTTTGTTCTTAACTAAGTGTAGACTTAAATCAATTGTAGTTTTTATTGGACTTTCATCATATACATTAAACTTCTTAAGTATAGTCTTAACATAATGAGATTTGGATATGCCCATCAAATATCTTAAAGATTTTAATCTCTAATATGAAATCTGTAACCCATATAATCTTTATGTCAAAATATTTTGTAAACATTTTCTTAGCATTCTTGATAATATCATGATTACTGTCGATAATCAACATGTTGTCAACAATAGACATACAATTACATAGGCTTTATGTATGGTTTTTATATATACACATTTATCACACTTATTAATTTTAAAACCATTTGATATTTTTTGTCAAATTTCTAGAGCTATTGTTTTGACGCTTGCTTTAATCCATAAGGGACTTGATGAGTTCACACACCTTCTACTCCTGTCTAGGGACAATAAACCCTTCACGTTGTTTCATATATATTTTTTCTTCTAACTCACAATTCAAAAATCCTATTTTAAAGTCCATTTGATGGATCTCAAGATTATATAATGCAACAATTGCAATTAGAACTCTAACCGAATTTTGTCATTGGTGAATATGTATTGAAGAAATAAAGGTCTTCATTTTATTTATATCCTTTTGCAACCAACCTGACCTTATATTTATCAATAGATCCATCATGTTTTAATTTCTTCTTTAAAATCCATTTACAGTCGAAATGCTTATTTTCAAGTGGGAGATAAACTAATTCCCAAGTGTGATTTTACATAATGGATTATGTCTCACTATTGATAGCTTCTTTTCAATATGATGCTTCTAAAGTAGACATTGCCGCATTAAATATCTTAGGATCATTTTCTACCACATGTTACAAAATTTGGACCAAAGGATGTAGATGTTCTGGCCTGTTTACTGTGCCTAGGTTCTTCATCGAGGAGTGCTACTCGAAGTATCATAAGTTCATTTATTTGAACTTATTTTTTTCTTGTCTTTGCATGGAAAGACATTTTTAAAAAATATAGCATTCCTAGATTCAATGATAGTACCTTCACTAGGAGATCTGATAATTCTAGTAATAGAATTGAAAATCTTTCATTCACTTTTCAAGATGAAGAAGAAATAGATCAAGATCATGCATCTACATCAATAGATTCATTCAATTCTCATAGATTTCAGTTTGCAAATTGAACAAAAATTACATAACTGGACTATTACGAAGGTAGAAAAAATGTTATATCTATGAAAAGGAAAGTTTGATTTCACTCAAGATTATATTATCAAAACTTTTGAGCGAACTATTTCTTTCAAAAATGAATCATGTCAAATAAATTTATTTTCAAAAGATGCTATTCAAACCCATAGAAGAAAATTCAAATATCTTCATGTGGGATTAATTCAAATTGCTGTTAAACCATTGTTTAGACTTAGTTTAGATATTATTATTCTCTTAATTCCCAGAAATAAGAGATTTCTCAGGTTTGAACTTTCATTGCTTTCTGTTGTAGAATCAAATTTAGAAAGTGGTCCTATTTTTTCAAATTGTTATCCGAAATTTACAATTTATCTCAATGATGGAGCTATTCTAAATGCTCTAAATCTTCATATTTAAACGAATAACTTCGATATTGATGATCGTTTAAAATCATTTGCTTTAATAAATAGAATATATTATAAATTTAAGAACACTTAACTCAATATTCAAGTTCTTCGTTCTTCTCCAAGAGAATAAAGCCTTCTTGTGGAGGTCAACCCTCTTCATTCAAATACTATCATTCCTAAAGGATACCATGGAATCTTCAATCAGAAGAATTAGAAAGGGATTTTGAAAATGCTCAAAACCTAATCCCTACACCCATTTGTACAGCTCCAAATCAAATTATTTCATTTCCTGATGGACATGTCAAACGATCTTTGATGATCTACATCAAAAGGTCTTTGAAGGTCCAATTCATCTAGATCGAGTAATAGATTTGAAACTCCTTTACAAATTTCAAGGTTTTCAACTTTTTCTGAAAAACTCAAAGGTGTTGATTTCAATCCTAGAATTCCAAAACCTCAATACACATCTGACAAAGATGACGATAAATCAGAACAACCTAATTCACCAGCCCGATCGGATATACTACCTAATCAAGAACGATTAGATAGTCACTGTAATATTATCTCTTCTAATGTAGATAGAAGAAATGAGTTCAAAACTGATCAAACTCATGTTGTTAAAGCTTTTCGTCATAATCTCAAAAATATGTTTTAAAAAATCAAAATTGAATCTTCATGGGAATAATTTTATGATTCTCCAGAAGATTTTAGTTTTTATGAATGGGCACATTTAAAAGTATTTGGTAAAAATATTTCAAAAGTCAAATCTATTCAAAATACCCATGTGAATAAAAAACATGGAAAACTCCTTCAAGTCAAAGTTTTCAATCTAAACATTCCCCGATGCAAGAAATAGTTATTTCTCTCGGAAACACTCTAAAACCATTGTATTACCCCTCAAAAAAATTTATATTTCTGAAAGTTTAGATGATTATATTCCTATGGCAAAAGATATAAGAAATATTCAATGTCAGAACAATTATACTAATATTGTGTTCAATCTGATTGTATTCAATTAAACATAATTGAAGCCAATTCTGAATGTGAAGCATCTTTATCTAATGAAAAAAAATTTCAGATACTATTTTCAAGCCTATTGATCCAAAAATTACTCCTTAATTAAAAAGAGATTCTTTATCTTCATATTCAAAAGTTTTACAAGAACTTGCTTTTCAAATTTCTAAACTCAAATCTTCTAAAGATATCAATACTATTGATACTTTTGAAGATCTTGAAGCACAATTTATTGAAAATGAGCATTCTCAAATTAATAAATTGAAAGGTCAAAACTTAAAACTTCCAAATTATTATTCTTGTCATTCTTATCCTGATATGCCATATGAGGAAAAGAAGATTGTAACGTCCCGACCCTCATGGATCGAAACGTCACTAGATTAACTTTATTTTACTCGTAGACCGTAGACTTTATAAAATAATAATATAATTTTAGCGAAAAGCATAAAAAATTAACTTAAGAATTTAATTCGAAAATTATTTAATTTTAAATAACATCATTTCGTATTAAGAGATTATCTAATAATTTTTTGCTGCTTTTGTTTTCTATCTTAGTGGCAATTTAAAAAATAAATTCGTTTGCATATCTATTGACTTCAAAACTTCATGAAAGTTTATACTAAAGTAGGAAATTCTTTATATTATGACATATCTAAAAATTAGCTTCCGTTGGCAACATATGAGGTATTAAAATATTTTTCAAAACCCCGTAGCGACTCGGTTTAGAAGGTAACCCAGTGTCGTTTACTTAAAATGACATATAAAATTCTACAGACGTTAGATCTACATGTTTTCAACTTTATTCAGTAGCTAATCCATGAGGCTATCAAATACTGCTAGTTTTGTCCAAAAATTTGAAGTAACGATTGAGTTACGAATTTTTAAAGTCAAGTGAAAAAGCTGAAAACAGCAACACTACCCAGTACAGTTTACTTTAAGGAAAATATAAAATTCTACCGACATCGTATTGACACAATTCCAAGTATATTCAGTAGCTAACTTGTGAGACTATCAAATCCCAGTGATTTTGTCAAAAAACTCCAAGTAACGATTGAGTTATGAATTTTTGAATTACAGGGTAGAAGCTGAAAATTTAGAAAAATAGCAACACTAAATCACTAACACTTTATTTTGTGATAAATGGTGACTTGTAAGTTAATTTCTATAACATATAACTACTTTTAAATATAAATTATTCATAAAAATTTTCTTAGAATAGTTCCACATATGATATTCATAGAAATTAAATAAAAAAACATAAATGTTGCATAATCAAATTAAAAATGTTAAGTCACCGGCATCTCCATAGCATGTTGCATCATCCTTTACCGTAATCCACGCCCCAAGATATATCAAATCAACCTGTAAGAGGGGAATTGATCCATGAGTTTGAAAATCAATAGATATCATCGGTGCATTTTGTTATCAAATTAGAAAATTCGAACTGTAGATTCATACCGTCGTATGTAGAGGGATTTCTGGCAAAATTCGATTTCTATAGCATTATCATAACATGTAGAGCCGGAGAATGATTATTCAAACTATAGTAGTGCCCAAGAACCATACTCTGAGGTACCAATTCATTCAAACTTTTAATGAAAATCATAATTTGAAACTGAAAGATACACTTGCACCTCTACCTACCTTCTTTTAAAAGCTTTTGAAAGTGTAAAGTTGGACGTGGTTATTGCTTCCTGATGGCATCGGAACTTTTAGAATTCTGCTCCTCTCTTATTTTTTTTTTCTTTTGAAACTCTTATTCCTTGATCAAAGTGTGCATTTTCTCTTTCAAACCATTGCTATTCTTTTAATCTTTACTTAACATAAAATTTTTTTTGAGAGAAAATAAGAGTAATTTCGGATTTGAGGGGAGGTGTAGTTAAAAAATGATTTTCCTCTTTTTTGTAACCTCCCTTTTTAGTGAAAAAATAAATGAGAGAGTTATATTATCATTGATCTTGTTAAATTGAGTCTTTAACTAGGAATTGAAAGAGTTTTAAGCCCATAAAAAATAATTCTTATAAAACGTTATATAAAACAATTACATTATAATAAAAATTAAGAAAATGAACTATTCATAAGATTATAACTAATCTTTATGAATGCTTTCTTANAATAAAAAAAATTAAGAAAATGAACTATTCATAAGATTATAACTTATCTTTATGAATGCTTACTAATAAAATAATTATTCCATCCAATTAACTTGGTATAATTGTTTTTAATGTGAAACAATAAGGAGTTTATTATTTTTTTCAAAAATAATATTATAAATTACTTTATAAAAATATCTGGATGGTGATTTGAACCTGAGTTACCTATATGAAATACCATGCAGATGACCATTGTGGCAACCCAGTTATTCATTAAATATTTGTAATCCAATTTACTTAAACTTAATGTTTTAAATTATTTGGCTTATAAATAACTTATGGCTTGTACTTTCATAACCTTAAATGGGCCGAGCTTCCATAGTTCGTTTTTAAATGGGCTACATCAACCAAATTAAGAATATAAAATTCGGGACATTACATCCCTCACACCTTAAACAAAATTTCGTCTTCGAAATTTACCTTATGGTTTGGCAAAGAGTGTTGGGTATTTGTATTTAAATTCTTATTTTCTTTCATAAATGGCTTCTTCTACTCCATGATTACTTCATTGCACCTTGATTAGTTGAATCTCCTTATTCCATAATTTATGTACCTTTCGGTCCAGTATTTTAATCGGTAATTCCTCATATGATAAATCTTTCTGTACTTTCAGGAATTGATAATTGACCACATGATTAGGATCGTGCATATACTTTCTGATCATCGATATATGAAATACGTTGTGAACTGCTGATAGTTCAGGCGGCAAACCCAATCGATAGGCCACATTTTTTATCATATCAAGTATTTCGAATGGTCCAATATAACAGGTCATAGTTTTCCTTTCTTGCCAAACCTAAGTACACCTTTTATAGGTGACACTTTTAGAAAAAACTTTCTCTCCAACTTCAAATTCTAAATCTTTTCTTCTAGGATCAACATAGCTCTTTTGTGTATCTTGCGCTACCTTTATCCTAGTGTGGATCTTATCACTGGCTTCAACTGACCTTTCGATGAACTCTGGTCCAAATGTAGATATGATTGAATAGTTGCTTGAAAGCTATTATTATATGCAAATTCCACCAAAGGTAGATATGCTTCTCAACTGCTCCTAGATCCAGAACACATGCTCTTAGCATATCTTCCAAACTTTGAATGGTCCTTTCAAACTGACCATTGAATTGAGGATGATACGCTGTACTGAAATTCAATTTTGTTCCCATAGCTCCTTGTAAGTTCTTCCAAAACTTAGATGTAAATCTCGAATCTCTATAAGACACAATAGAGACGAGGACATCATGCAATTTACAATCTCTCTAATGTACAACTGTGACAACTGATCTAGGCTAAATGTCATTTTTACCGGAAGAAAATGAGAGAACTTTGTTAAACGATCCACTATTACCCATATAGCATTGTGTCCTCTTGCTAACTTCGAAAATCCTACCACAAAGTACATTACGATATTCTCCCACTTCCATTCAGGTATTTCCAATGGAGTTAACAACCTTGCTAGTCTTTGATGTTTTGCTTTAATTTGTTGACACATTATGCATTTTGCCACAAATAGGCCTATACTTCTTTTCATATTCCTCCACCAAAATGTATTTTGAATATCTCATACCACCAGGATGTATAATGTACGGGGTGAAATGAACCTTTTTCTAATATCTCCTTCCTCAAAACTTCATCTTTAGGCATACAAATTCTTCATTTAAACATCAGTTCCCAATCCGAACCTATTCCAAATCCTTTCTTCTATCGGTACCAACGTCTTTCTCGATCTTCTGCAAAAATGGATCTTTATCCTGCGCTTCTATGATCGGATCTTTGAGTGTAGGTCGAACCACCAAAGTTGCTAAACGAGCGGTACTTTTCTCTGGTGTTATAACCACGTCAATTCGTAAATTTTCCAAGTCTTTGATCAAGTCCATCTGAATAGTAGGTAATGATGCCAACTGTCCCATCGACTTTCTACTTAGAGCATCGGCAACAACATTAATCTTACCTAGATGGTAATGAATAATGCAATCATAATCATTTACTGGCTCCAACCATCGTCTCTGTTTCATAATCACTTCTTTCTGTGTGAAGAAATATTTGAACTCCTATGATCAATGTAAATGTCGCACTTTCCTCCATATAAGTAATGACGCCATATCTCTAATGCATGAACTACCACCACAAGTTCTAGATCATGCGTTGGATAGTTCTTCTTATGTTGCTTCAATTGAATTGACAAATAGGCAATCACTTTTTCGTGTTGCATTAATACATATCCCAAACCTTGTTTGGATGCATCACTATATATAACAAACCCTTCTGAACCTTCGAGTATGGTTAACACTGGTGCTGTAATCAATCGTTGCTTTAGCTCCTGAAAGCTTTGCTCACACTTATTTGTCCATTGAAGCTTTACACATTTCCTTGTCAATTGCGTCAGTGGTCCAGCTATTTTGGAGAATCCTTCTATAAATCTCCGATAGTACCCAGCCAATCCCAGAAAACTCCGAACTTCACCAACGTTAGTCGGAGTCTTCCAATTAGTTACCGCTTCCACTTTTCCTAAATCTACTTCAATTCCTTGCGCAGTAACTACATGATCGAGGAATCCAACTCGCTTAAGCCAAAATTTACACTTTTTAAATATAGCGTATAACTTTTTTTTTGTGCAGTATTTCTAACGCTATTCTAAGATGTTCCTCATGTTGATCTTTACTCTTGTAGTATATCAAAATGTCATCAATGAAGACTATGACAAATTGATCCAAATACTGGTGAAATACATGATTCATTAAATTTATGAATATTGTTGGAGTATTTGTCAATTCAAATGGCATAACTGTGAACTCGAAATGTCCATAACGAGTTCTGGAAGCCATCTTGGGTATATCACTAGCCTTAACCTTCAATTGATGATATCCAGATCGTAAGTCCATCTTGGAAATTACTTTAGCCCTTTTTAATTGATCAAACAAATCCTCAATTTTCGGGAGAAGATACCTATTCTTGATGGTCAATTGGTTCAACTTTCGATAGTCTATACACATTCTCAAACTTCCATCTTTCTTCTTTACAAATAACACTGGTGCGCTCTATGGAGATATACTTGGTCAGATAAAGCCATTGTCTAACAATTCTTGTAATTGAATTTTCAACTCCTGAAGTTCCTTTGGAGCCATTCTGTATGGAGCTTTAGATATTGGTGTCGGTCCAGGAACCAGATATATTTTAAACTCCACTTGTCTATCTGGTGGGATACCAAGTAGATCTTCTGGAAACACATCTATAAATTCTTGTATCACTGGTACATCCTCAATCTTTATCGTCGTTAGTTTTTCTCCTGAGATGTTAACTAGAAACCCTTGAGATGTTTCTTTTCTCAACATTTTCTCGGCTTACAAGGCAGGTACCAGTTGGAGATGGGGTTGGTCTTTATTCTAGGAAAAGAAATTTTTTTTTTCCTGGTTTCTAAAAAAACACTTTCCTTTCTCTACAACGAATGGTTGCATAATTACATCCCAACCAATCCATACCCAAAATCTTTCATCTCTATCAGATACAAATGAGCTTCTAATGTTTTTTCCTTAATTTCAAGATTCACAGACTTAGCTAACTGATTTATATTTAATGTTCTGCCTGAAGAGATGCTAACTTCTAGCGTACTCTCTTACTTATCTCAAGTAATACTGGATTTAGCAATAAAAGACGTTGATACAAAAGAATGAGTAGCTCCCAAATCAAACAGTACATAAGCAGGTGTATTAGATATCAGTAAAATACCTACTATTACGTTTGAGTTCTCCTTTGCATCCTTTTGAGTCATTGTAAAAACTCGTGCTTTCCCATTTTTTATTCTGATCACTGTTATCATCTTTCTTCTAAGTAAATATGGGACAATCCTTAGCAATATGTTCTGGCTTACCACACCAAAAATAGGCATTCTTTCCGTACAAGTATTCACCACGATGAGGTTTACCAAACTTAGGGTACGATGCTACTACAACTACTATGGCCTTACTGGCACTAGGTTCGATTGTAGCTTTCTTATTTTGCCATTTGCCCTTTCCTTTGTCTTGACCATTCTACTTTCTCTTCCCAATTTGCCCTTTATCCAGCTGGCCAAACAATTGACTGTGTTGCTCTACATTAGCATTCTGATACCAAATAGCATGAGTTTGTTCCAGCATCTCACGGTATGATGTAAAACATTATGACATAAGAATCATGCTTATGTCTAGGTTTAGCCCTTGCTCAAACCTTCGAGTCTTCTTAATTTTCATGTCAACTAGGTGTAGAGCAAATCTTAAGAGTTGATCGAACTTTTGCTCGTAATCAATCAGGGACATATTACCCTGCTTGAGCTGTAGGAATTCGCTCTCCTTGAAATCTCTTAGAGACTAAGGAAAATACTTATCCATCACTTCCTTCTTAAATTGTTCCCAAGTTAACGACAATTGTTGCTCAAGGGTCCTAGTTCGGGATATCGAATCCCACCAATAACTTGCATCACCGGTAAACATAAACTCTGCACACTGGACCTTTTGAGCATCAATACAATCTATAAGTCAAAAAATTTGTTCCAACTTACGAAGCCATTCCTCAACTACCAATGGACCAGATGTTCCATCGAAGGTAGGGGGCTTATGCCTTTGAAATAACTCAACTACTGAAACATAGTCGAAAAAGTAATAGGAGTTGGTGGTGTAGGTGGAGCTTGATTCTAATTCACCATGCCAAGATCTTGAACCGCTTGCAGGAGGTCCCTTATCAAGTTGTTCTAGTTTGCTCGAGACATTTCTTTTGAGATAAGATATAACATCTCTCATTAACTTCATTTACCAATACCAGAATACTTAAAAAATAGGAAATTATTTCTCAACTTGATCAAAATTGATTTTTTTTTCAGTGCTAGCACACGCTTCGTATATGATTGTCAAGGTCTACAGGTTCGTCTACCTCAAAATCNAAGTATTCACCACGATGAGGTTTACCAAACTTAGGGTACGATGCTACTACAACTACTATGGCCTTACTGGCACTAGGTTCGATTGTAGCTTTCTTATTTTGCCATTTGCCCTTTCCTTTGTCTTGACCATTCTACTTTCTCTTCCCAATTTGCCCTTTATCCAGCTGGCCAAACAATTGACTGTGTTGCTCTACATTAGCATTCTGATACCAAATAGCATGAGTTTGTTCCAGCATCTCACGGTATGATGTAAAACATTATGACATAAGAATCATGCTTATGTCTAGGTTTAGCCCTTGCTCAAACCTTCGAGTCTTCTTAATTTTCATGTCAACTAGGTGTAGAGCAAATCTTAAGAGTTGATCGAACTTTTGCTCGTAATCAATCAGGGACATATTACCCTGCTTGAGCTGTAGGAATTCGCTCTCCTTGAAATCTCTTAGAGACTAAGGAAAATACTTATCCATCACTTCCTTCTTAAATTGTTCCCAAGTTAACGACAATTGTTGCTCAAGGGTCCTAGTTCGGGATATCGAATCCCACCAATAACTTGCATCACCGGTAAACATAAACTCTGCACACTGGACCTTTTGAGCATCAATACAATCTATAAGTCAAAAAATTTGTTCCAACTTACGAAGCCATTCCTCAACTACCAATGGACCAGATGTTCCATCGAAGGTAGGGGGCTTATGCCTTTGAAATAACTCAACTACTGAAACATAGTCGAAAAAGTAATAGGAGTTGGTGGTGTAGGTGGAGCTTGATTCTAATTCACCATGCCAAGATCTTGAACCGCTTGCAGGAGGTCCCTTATCAAGTTGTTCTAGTTTGCTCGAGACATTTCTTTTGAGATAAGATATAACATCTCTCATTAACTTCATTTACCAATACCAGAATACTTAAAAAATAGGAAATTATTTCTCAACTTGATCAAAATTGATTTTTTTTTCAGTGCTAGCACACGCTTCGTATATGATTGTCAAGGTCTACAGGTTCGTCTACCTCAAAATCTAGATAAGCACGGATATCTATTTTCTATTAACTAATATGATTCCTTCCCTAGAATCTTGTCTTTCCTTTGCCATTTGCAACCCACAACTTTCAGTTCTAGCCCAATACATGTCTTTTAAAATAACACATTTTTTTTCTCAATTACTTTTATCTTTGCATACAAGATATATAGAAAGAAAAAAACTGTAAAATGTAGCGAAACATGGAAAACATAACTGGAATCATAACCATTTGATAACAAGAATTTAAACAAACATTACTTAGTTAAACATACTTGGGTTGCAGGATGGGGTCGACTGATGGGTGTGAGATGCCAGGGAGTGCCTTAAATATTTCATTTTTCAAATTTTTAATTTCCCGCTTTGTAGTTAAGAAATTTCTTTCCAAAATATGCTACGTCTACAGAATCGACTAAACTCGTGCTCTGATAACATGCTCTACTACCTCGACCCACATGGATCGAAATGTCAGTAGATGGAACTCAACATATTTATTATTAAAATCATGTGAAGGTTTTGAAGCGTTTATTACTGAGTTTTATAACAGTAGGTATGTTAGAAACGAATACTATTTTGAATGAATCTGATTGGAATTTAGTTTTTAAAATAAAAAAAATTTTGACAAGTTTTTATGAGCAAGAAAGAAGTCTCACGAATCTTTAGAGGCCGGAGCTCATGAGCAAGAGATGAAAATGGATAACCTACGATCTATTTTAGCTCGAGCCCTCGAGAGGGGCAATGGAGCGATATAAAGCCTCAATGGAGTATGCTAAAGATCTGGAGAAGTTTGTGACGCAGTACAAATCGCCATCAGATTATGTTAAGGCTTGCATTCATATGGGAAAAGGTAATGATGGCATCCATCAAGTCGATAAAGGAATGGATATCTGCTGAGTACCCTTCTATCGATCCCTTATGTTTTAGTAGGTTTCTAGCGAAATGCAAAGGAAGAGATAGCAGAATACCTCAATCCAAGACATTTGGCCGCATATCGCAGGGCAGAAGCAAAGGGACCTCACATTCAGGTTGACATAGTCTTTCGTTGTAGATCTTTTAGCACTTTCTATGGTCATTCCTCTTCACCATTTGACTTTCTAAAGCTTCTCCTGGTCTGAAATGTGGACAGAAAGCCACAGTTCATTTTGTTTATAGACGTATCCTTGTTGAACATCACTGTAGCTTAGTTTTCCCTTTTTTATCTATCTTGTCGAACAAAGCTGCTTTCCGATGTGTAAAAGTTAATTTGCGTATCCTCACATAACTCTTCTTATTTGATCATGTAGTAGTTAGCAAGCGTAACAACCAATCTTTTCATATTTCATGTATCGATCTTTAACTGATTTTTTAGCATCGTTGCCTTTAGGCAGTGTCGAATTGCAGAACCCCTCGAGTCGAGTCGAATTGTAGAGCGTAGGGTCTAGTGGTTTAGAGTCTTAACTAATTTTTGGTTTTGAAGGCTCTTTCCCGTAACTTTAGGGTGTAGTGGAGATTATAACCAATTTATTGGTTTTATTGCTCGTTACCCAGTCCCCCGAGATGCGTCGAATGTAGAGCACATGATCTAAAGGTTTAGGGCCTTAACCATTTTTCAGTTTTGAAGGCTCTCCACTATGACCGTAGGGTATAGTCGAGCTCATAATCAATTTATTGGTTTTGTTGCCCTTTGTCCAGCCACCCGGGCTGTGTCTAACGTAGAGCCCATAGTCTAGTGGTTTATGGTCTTAACCACTTTTTGGTTTTGAAAGCTCTCTACTATGACCGCAGAACATAGTCGAGCTTATAACCTATTTATTGGTTTTGTTGCTCTCCGCCTAGCCCCTTGAGCAATGTCAAATGTAGGGCATATGATCTAGTGGTTTAGAGCCTTGACCAATTTTTGATTTTAAAGGCATCCACTACAATCTTAGAACACAATCGAGCTTATAACCAATTTATTGGTTTTGTTGCTCTTCACTCAACCCCCGGGTTGTGTCGAACGTAGAACGCATGGTCTAATAGTTTAGGGCCTTAATCTTTTTATTTTTGGTTTTAAAGGCTTTACACCATTACTGTAGAACGCAGTTGATGTGTTGAAAGGGGTTCGAAGCCTAACATTGATATATAAATTGCTTGGATTCGGGAGCTCAAGAGACGCACGAGATGTCCCAACTAGGTTGGCCCTTTTAGCGCCCTAATCATATACCGCTATCTAGTCCTTTCATTAGATAACATTAATAATAACAAAAGGTCGTGCCTATAACAAGCATTATATTAGGAAAATTGATAAAGCACCTATCTACTGTATATGTAAGAATCTTGACTTATCTTTCTACTAGGTAGCTCATTGATAGCATTTTTTGAGATGCTCAACATTCCTGGCCTGCCTAATGGTTTTTCCTTCATGTCCTTCAGACTCTAGGTTCTTTTTCCAAAGCTGCGAATCATTTCATACGGTCTTTCCCAATTTGGCTCGAGCGTTAGTGGAGGACACCATGATACAACTACGTCCTTAAGCACAAGATCTCCTAGCTGGAAAATCCTTGGTCTTACCCTTTAGTTGAAGTACTCTGTGGCCTTTTGCTTGTATGCCACCATCTTTATAGATGCCCACTCTCACCTCGTTAACCAGATCAAGTTCTACGTTGGTAGTTGTGATGTCAAGCTGTTTAACTTTCAAGCTGTTTGTTTTACTGAGGATTTCAACAAGAACAACTGCTTCCATTCTGAAAGATAATTTGAAAGGTATTTTGCTAGTAGGTTCTCGTGCGGTTGGGTAGTATGACCATTACACATTAGGTCCAAAGCCTCTTCTCTTTCTCCAACCTTGTCTTCAGATCCCATAATATGGTCTGGTTCGTCGCTTCGACTTGCCTATTGGATTGAGGGTGAGCAACTAAAGTCAGCCTATGGTCAATATGATAACTTGTACAAAAAACTCTAAAAATGTGGTTATCAAACTACTTGCCTTTGTCTCTAATGATCACTCCAGGTATCCTAAACTTGCATCTAACATTTCTCCCACAAAGCCCTACACATTGGCCGTCATGATGGTGGATAGTGGGCTGTAGTATCTCTGCTGTAGAATTTTAAATGCAAAGGTGGCCTCCCCTTAATGGTTGCCACAAATTTCTGTATGGACCTCGAATAGCACCTTCAGTGCCTCTATCGATCGTAAACACTTCAAATATAACATGGTGAAATAAAGTTGTCTATCGATGATGGTGAACAAGACTACTCGAGCCCTCAACTTTTTCACCTTAAAACCATCTTCTGGTACATTGTCTTCTGTGAGATATTCAATCAATGGGCCATCCAACTTTTTTCATCCTCTATGTTCACAATGTTGATCACGCGTTGAACGTTGAGTTGGTGTAAGACTTTCACGTTTACTATGCGAGGTAAATTTTTTGAGTTGGCATATGCAAGTCTGGCCAAGGCATCTGCTCGTTCATTATCTTTCCGGGGGACCTTGGTTATTTTGAAACTCATAAATTCTCTTTGCAAGTCTTTTACTTTCATCAGATATGCTACCATTTTCCATCCCTCACTTCAAATTCCCTTGTCACCTACCCAGCTATCAACTGAGAGTCGCTGCAAATCTCAACCGATGACACCTCCAATCTGGCTACCAAGCCTAGGCCTATGATCACTGCTTCATACTCGACATCATTGTTTGTAGCTGGGAACTCAAAAGGTAGTGAATATTCCAACTTATCAAAGTTCGGTCCTATCATTATGATCCATGCTCCAGATCCATCGCAGTTTGAGGACCCATCCACAGAAATTTTCAAACTGCCTTCTTTCCTACTAGTTGCTCAGGTGGGGTGGTAATAACGTCGACGATAAAATCTGCTAGAGCCTGTGCCTTAATAGTTGTTCTTAGTTTGAATTTGTTGAGCTCACTTAACTCGATTGCCCATTTCATCAATTTTTCTGAGGTTTCTGGTTGATGTAAAATCTGCTTGATTAGTCATTACCTGTACCGTGTGAGATTGGCAATATGACTTCAATTTTCTGACTGCAACAGCTAGTACCGTTGCTCGACCAAGCTATATCTTATCTCTGCGCCTTTAGTACTTGGCTTACGTAGTAAACTAGCCCTTGAGCCTTGGGAATCCTTTTACTAACACAGACACTACCAAATAGAGACATAGCACATCCTTGGGGCACAACTCTTCGCACTCTTGGGTCCACTCAAAGTTGGTAAAGCCCAATAGCCTTGAAGAAATGATAACATTTATCTATTACACAACTTATGAAGTGATTCGACGTTGCTACCTGTCCTATTAGCATTTTGACCTCTTTCTTACTGGTAGGGCTTTTCATCTTTGAAATCTCTCGAATCTTATCTGGATTTACTTCAATACCCCTTTGCGTGATCGTGAAACCCAAGAACTTTCCACCGGTGGTACCAAAAACACATTTCTTCGGGTTGAACTTCAACATATTCTGTTAGGCAACATCGAATACTTTCTACAAGCAAGCCATATGTTTGTGGCCATAGTACTTTTGACCACCATGTTATCAACATAGGCTTTCATGACAGCTCCAATCAATCCACAGAAACTCTGTTCACAATCATCTAATAGGTCGCTCCGACAGTTCTTATTCCGAATTGCATGGCTGTATAGCAATTTATCCCAAAGTCAATGAAAAAGGACGTCTTCTCCTGATCGAACTCGGCCATAAAAATTTGGTGATACCCGAAAAATGCACCTAGGAAACTGATTCTTTCATGACTCGATGTGGCATCCACCAGGTGGTCTATTTAGAGAAGTGGGTATGAGTATTTTGGACATGTTTTGTTCAAGCTGATGTAGTCTACACACATATGCCATTTTCCATTTGATTTCTTTACGAGCATGATGTTTGCCAACCATTCGGGGTATTACACTTCCCGGATGAAACCCACCCACAGTAATATCTAAACCTCCACGCTCATCGCGGCTTGTATTTTTAGGGACAAAGTTTATTTTGTTTTGCTTTACAAGCTTCATCCTTGATAGAACATCCAGACGGTGTTGGGCGACTGTTGGGTTGATCCTTGGGATATCTCCTGGACTCCATGCAAAAACATCCAAGTTATTACCCAACCATTTTACCAATTCTTCATTTTTGTACGATTCCATATTTGCTCCAATGTTGAACTCGCATCCGTCCAATACTAAAAATTTTTCGGTCATGTCAAGCAGCTCGATCCGCCTCCCTTGAGGGCTCTACATATAGCTTCATAATTGGTGGAGAACCTTTAGCACGTATAAAGTGAATGTAGCATTTCCTAGATGTATGTTAACCCCCCTTACATACCCAACCCCTCTACTAGTTGGGAACTTCATGACCTGATGGCAAGTTGAGGAAACGACACCTATGGCATTTAGCAATGATTGACCGTAGATGGCATTGTATGCCATGGGGGTTATGACAACCAAGAAACCTGTCATGATCACCATGGTTGTTTGATAAGTACCCAACATGATCGGAATCTCCACAGTTCCCTCTGGTATCACAGTTACCCTTCCAAAACCTTGTAAATGGGTGGTCAATGTTTTAATTTTCTCAGGGAAAATCCTCAAACCTAGAAAAGCATCCCACGTGAGAACATTCACTCCACTTCCTCCATCAATCGGGACTGTCTTAACATCAAAATCTGCTGTCACTCACCATTACCAGGGCATCATCATGGAGGCATGCCACACCAATCAAGTATTTCTCATTGAAAGCGATGCTTTGATTGAACATTGCATTCTTCTAGATAGAGTAAACCACAACAGAAAGTCCATAGGTCTTCCTAGCCAAATTTGAGTCTTCGCCTGCTATTATACCGCCAGTGATCATGTTTATCACTCAAGCTTTGGAAGGAGGGACGATTCTCAATCTTTTGCTAGCCTCTGTCATTTGTCACATATTTGTTCAAAAGTACCTGTCTTCGAAGACGATCGATCTCCTCTTTTAGCTACATACAATCTTCAATATCATGTTCGTAATCCTTATAAAAGTGGCAATACTTGCTCTGCTTTTTTTGTTGGATGTCCTCAACATCAGGTTTGGCCATTTGAGCTCGTTTATGTCCTGTATTTCCATCAACAACTTTCTGTGCAGGGTGTTCAAAGGGATAAAGGCCTTGATCTCCTCTTGTCTTTACATGATGGACCGATCCTGAGTGTATCTTTTGTTCACGCACTCATTCTTTAGCTTACTTTTATAAGTAGGTCTTTAATCGTCACTTGAATTTTTCTTATAACTTTCTGCCTCCCATCTCTTTCTAAGATTTTTCATGACTTTCTCTGCTTTATCTGCATCAACATACTTGCTCCTTTTTTAGCAGGTCATGCATTGATTTTGGGAGGTTTTTGGATAGTCACGTCTTAAAGGCTCAGTTCCACGTCCCATTCATTAGTGTTGTTACCCCTATAGACATTTGAAGGTCCTTTATGCCGTGTATCGCCAGGCTAAATCTAGCCAAGTACTTCTGCAAAGATTCATCTTTCTCTTGTACTACCTACATCAATCCAATGGTTGTCATCCCCTTCCTCTTACGACTTAAGAAGTAAGCCAGAAAACCCCTAGAGAGCTCATCGAATGTTTTGATATACCGGAGTGCCAAAGTTGCTACCAGTCTCTGGGTTCTCTTCTTAGTATTGCAAGAAAGGATCGATACATTACTGCATTTGGGGTTGCATAGAGTCCCAAAAAATCAATGAAAGTTAGCAGGTGGTCAAGCAGATCTGTAACTCCATTGTATGCATCTATCATAGGTTGTTTGAAGCCTTTCGGTAGAGGCACCACCATGATCTTGGGTGCAAATTGATCTTCTTCCAAAACCATATGTCTTCGTCTGTCCTTCCTCTTGGATAGTACATTCTCTATCTTCTCGGCCATCATTTCCTCCATTTTTTGTTCCAAATTTACCATGGGTTATGGAAACTATGGAGCTGCGACCCCTGTATCCCTCAAGTCTCCTACTGCTAGTTGAATAATAGGTGGGACAACTACCGATGCCTCTTGAGGCGGTGCACTCGACCTCTAGTAGGTTCCATGGTGGGATTGTCACTCTCTGAGATTGGCTTTGAAATAGGGTCATCATGGTTGCCAACTGAGTCTCTAGAGTACTAAATTGGCTCTACATCGCATACTGTGGCCATGGTGGCGGATCATAACCCTTTACGATGGACTCTGACTCCATCTTCATTGTATTCCCAACCATTCGCATTTCACTCTTGGTTCGTCTTTTTGACATAGCTCTTCTATTTAGTGGTTCTCACAGAGGGGGCAAATGAAATAGTAATGAAACAATCCTCATTGCCCTTCTGATGGCGCAAGGTATTTCTATTAATCAGATGAACAAATGTTACCTGCAAAATGAGGTTGGAGCTTTCTTCCCCATTGTACCTCTGGCGTGAGAATTAGTAAGGGATTTGGGAATGTAAACTTAGGAAGAAAAGATAGAGTATGTATTTAGATAGCCAAAATTTCCCGATCGATACTTCTCTCGCCTTAGGAGTATTTATAGATGATTGGAGTTATGTAACTATTGGACGGTTATTGTGCCATGTGTTCGACGTAGCATCTCTTACCACCCTCACATTTTGAGTGGAGGACCTCTACCTATATAGCGGTTGGTTGTGTCCATGATATGTGTTAACGGTTCCCATCCAACACAAGAATGTTTTTATGATTAAGTGTTGTATTGGTCTCGAAAGGGTTGATAGCATCATATTGGTAGACAACCTAGTATGAATATAGACGGCCTCATAGTGGTCAACAACCCAGTGTGGACGTAGAGGGCTTCAAAGCAATAGAGGGCCTAGCATGTAGAAGCGCGTCTTGTAGTGTTAGACAGCCTAGCATGCAAGTAGAGGGTCTCTCAATGGTAGACAGCTTAGCATGGGATGTTCTACGTAGAGGGCCTGTTGAGTAGTCTTCAACATGTTCGCCATCATAGCAAATTATTGATGCCATCCAATATCGGGGACCAACAATTTTGTTCTCTAGGTTTTTTTTCTCTTGGAAAATTTTAATTTTTAATCAATCTGACTTATTTATTTTTGAATTATTCACTTTTTATATAAGATTAAGATGAAGACATCGTCTCACATTGAAACTCAAACCAAATTAAAAAAAATCTCTTTGAAAACCAATTCGAATCGATTAGTTAGATAAACCGACCCAAATGGATCGATTTGGTTTGAATTAGTCTATTTGTTCAATTTCGTGGTCAACTATTCATCCCAATTTGACAATCAAGATAATGTTTTCACTTTAAAGATAAATGTAAAACTAAAGAATAATTAATAATCTGTAAATGATATCTATTTATGTCTATCATATTTTTCTTCCTTTTGGAGGGATGAATAGATTGATGATATAAAAGTAAAGAAGAGCAACTAACAACCGGGGTCACAATCTGCGTGAGAGCGCCAGCTCCTCTTTCCCGTAATATGGAAGTGAAACCAAACTTTGTATTTTTTGAAAAACAAATACATAATATTAAACAATTAGATCTACTACACGAGACGTTATTGAATCATTTAACAATGGATATAGATGTGTTCTCTCTTTATTATGTGCGAGAGAAATAGAATAATTGACGTAGTATACTTCTACACTCGTAATGACCATACTAGAGCGGACCAAGATTTTGTATATGCTCTTACACAACATCAAATTTTGAGTTTTGGATAATACAAATCAACATAAGTTTCATCCTTTAGCATGATATTTTTTTTCAGCCAAAATGGCACTCATGTTGCCCCATCAATGTGCATGATATTGATATTCTATGCTCATTATAATTTCCACTAGGCATGCTCAAATTCTTTACTTGTATTATAATGGTCACTAACTATTTGGGAAGATGGGCTCTCTTATCTTTTAGGACAGTGCATGACCTCACAATGACACAAAATATTTAACTATTTTATCTGTTTTTGAATCTTCTCTTTTTATAGTACTAAAGTGAAGCACGTGTGATGCACGTGAATTGTTTGTAATTATGTATTTAATAAAGTTAAATCAATTCATATAATTTATATTTTGTCAATACTGAAATAAAACATGTGGAAAGATGGATGAAATCCTTTTTAAGGAACATAATACATTATGAAATAATTAAATAGAGATCTCAAAAAACAAAGAAAATAAACATTTAAAATACAATAGTCTTAACTCTTAACATTAAAACGAAAAGTTAAGAACTTATTTAGTTTTAATATTCAAGTTTAAGTACTAAATACTGAGTTGAAATGTATCATTAAAAAATATTAGGGAACAATTAATGTAGGAATTATGTTTTCATATGTAACAGACATTTTGTACACTATAAACAATGACGATTGTTACTTGATGAACTAAAAAACTCATGTATCACCTATACTGCTATTCTTGGCTCTTGCATAATTCCGGGCATCCTACTGTGAAGCAACAGACATCACCATTTTGTAACCGATCCATTTCTTCCATCAATGTGGTCCAACGTTGATTAGTATTTCAGAAACTTACCCATTAATTGGACAATCAAAATTAGTAATTGTAGCCATAATTTGATGGGATTTTTGGCTATGTATATAGGGATAGGTTTGGTCCCTAAGCTCCACCACCGAAAATAAACATATGCACCATCAATTTCAGAGTGTGGAGAGCTTAGAAGTATCATTACCTGGAACAAAAGGAGAGCTTCTTGAACAACATCAATGGCCAGAGGTATGAACTCGATCCATGAGTTTTCAATTTTTTTCCGATCCAATTTGTTTTCGTATAATTGTTTTGGATCGATTTTTAGTCTAACATTTGGTATCAAAGCACCATATTACCTTTGCCTTGGTGTTTCATCGACAATTTGGAACTCAATCTACTCTGATCAATTTTTCTTTTTGAAAAAAAAAAATCAGATTTCTCTATAAAATCATATTTCTAGCTTCTATATGTTTTAAAACTTGAGTTTTGACACTGAGAAGCTCAAATTTGAAACGGGTCTAAAATGGGTTAAAATTCACTCGACTTGAGGAAAAAGACGAACAATATATTATATGTAGGAAATTTATAAATTTGGTATGATTTAATACTATCCCTGGATTCTGTTACCATTTGAAGAACTGCATCGAGTTTATAGGATCACAAATAACCCGAATTATTGGTGCAAGGAGGTCACAATTATTTCGGCTGAGATCATATCTGGATACGGCTGAAATCATTTTTCTACAATTGGAAAATACTGGTCCATGGAGGTCACAAAATAATCCGAATTCAGGACGCCATTATTCTCTGCTCAATTGTACGCGTTCCTCTTTTTTTTGTTTTACGTTGCATTGATTTTGATGGCCGCCATTTTTACAGTTTTCCTTTGTAACTCTAAAAATGGTGACAATCACATACGGTGGATGCATTGTTTTTCAGTAATGATGCCCGCCATTTTTATGAATTGCAAATCAGATATTCTGTTTTTCATGAAATTTATCCATGTCTATATGTGACAATGATTTTGTTAGTGAATATGTGATATTAGTGTTTATATGTGACCATGATTTCCTTTATAATCCATAATTAGAATTGTGATCGAAATCTACCATTGTGACCATCATTCTGGAAAGCAATGAAAATGATGTAACAATCGGCATCACAATGTGAAACTTTGTGACCTTAATCTCACTATCTTGTGACCTTGTTGTAATTTGTCACTAACATTTCTTATACATAAATATAGAAATGGGTTACTTGCATATCTACTTGATGTATGGAGAACAATCATGTTGGTGTTGCTTGATCGCAATTGCTGTTATGTGATGCTTCTGGACACAGTAGTAACGGAATTCAGTTTTGATCCCACTAATGCGGCGGTCACAATGAATTACCAATTGAAAAATGATATCTCTCCAGTAAGAATAAAAAGTGACTGTAATGTTTTGTCGTACATGACTCTCAAAGGTATGGATTGTGATCCTCTAAATATCCCATAAATATTGAGATCACAGGCTCAGAAATTAGACATCAGTGCCTTAGTTTCCCATCGGACCAGGCAGTTTCAGATGATGTACAATCTGGGAAAGAGTTATTTTCATTACAGAAAATAGCAATAGATATATGTGAAGCAATAGTTGAACCATTAGGTCAAAGTAATGAACCTGATATCACGATTGTATTCGCTCCTAATGCCAGAAATGTAGAAGAGAGCAAGGCGTTTCGTAATAAGTATATTTTGAAATTAAGCTTGTGTTTTTATGCCCTACAAAACATGTTTGAGTTTCTGATTGTTCGATCAGACAAAGGAGAGTATCTTATCAAGTGTTCCCATGATAAGTGCAATTGGATATGTAGATCTTCAAGGATGGGTAAAACAGATCTCTTTAAGATTAGAAATATTAGTAATTGACACACATGTACTTCAAACATAGTTCTAGGATCTCAGTGGCAGCTCACAACATCCGTAGTGTCCTCCTTCATCAAGTATAAGTATACATCGTCGCGTACTATATACACTCCTAATGATTTATGTAATGACACCTTATATACCTATAAAGTTTCTTTAAATTATGTTAAAGCTTGGAGATTTCGTTGGAAGACTTTGAAAATGATCAGGGGTGATCCTAATAAGTCGTACCATTAGCTATCGAGCTACTTTTACATGCTTGAACGGATGAATCTAGGAACCGTTACAAGATTAGATGTTGATAGTCACAATAGATTCAAGTACTGCTTCATGGCGCTTGGTGCATCAATTTGAGGACGGTTACATTGTAGACCTTTCATTGTTGTTGATGGCACATACCTGACTTGGACACTACGGTGGTACATTGTTCACAGCATGTACACAAGATGCGAATAATAGCATATTCTTACTCGCAGTTGGAATTGGAGATAATGAAAATGATAAATCCTGGACCTAGTTTTTCGAAAAGTTGAAGTCTACTTATGGAAGAAGGGAAGGTCTATGCTTTGTATCGGATCGTCACAACAGTATTAAGAATGCAATTGAATGTGTTTATCCAAGAACTTGTCATGGAATTTGCACATACCATCTACTACAAAACCTGAAATCATATTATGAAAAATCTAGTCACAACATAACTTAAGCATTCAATGCAGCCATACGTGCATACACATTGACAGAGTACGAGTACAATATGCAATAGTTAGATAAGATCAACTTGAAGATCAGGGGTTATTTGGTAAGCTATTACTTTCAATCACTAAATACTATTGTGGCTTTGTATATCTTATTTCTTCCAAATGCAGGCAAATAGATACTCCACTATGATGTATAATATAGTGGAACTGGTGAATGAGGTGACAAAATCAGCAAAGAACTATCCTATTGTGGCTTTGTTGGAGTCATTGCGAGAAACCGTTTATATCCTATGAGAAGTTCAGGAAGGCCGTTTATATTTTGGATATAAAACGATTTTGGAGTCATTGCGAGAAACCGTTTATATCCTATGAGAAGTTCAGAAATAGAAAACATAGTCATATTACCACCCAACCAAAAGAGAAGTTCAGGAAGGCCGGCAGAAAAGAGGAAAAGATCGTCTAGTGAGATGAAACAAACCTTGAAATGTGGACGTTGCCAAGGAAGTGGTCACAATCGGAAGACGTGCATCAACTTGATTCTGTTAAGCCAAAATTGTGACTCAGGAAAATGATAATGACCTTCAAATAATATTTTCATTTCATTTGTAATCCTATTTTGAAACATTTGTGACCTGAGTTAAATGAATTTCATTTTATTTGCGACTTGTGTAACAATTAATACCTAATTGTAATAAATTCGCCATTTTATTTGTTACAAAAAAATAGTTATCAGAAATACGACGTGAGATGTTCAACAAATATAGCTTGTCACATGTGCATCTTTGAGTACATGGTGTGTGTGACCTATGAATTCAGACAGAATGATTTAAAAAATTTATATCAGTGATATTTGTTTGTGACTTGTGACTTCAGATGTAACCAGTGACCTATGACCTGTGACTTGTGTCCTGTGATATTTGTGACCTGTGACATGTAATCTGTGACTTGAGATATGGGAAAAAAGTAGCTTGTGACCTGTGCATCTTTGAGAACATGGTATGTATGACCTATGAATTCAGACATCATTGGTTGAAAAAATTCATATCAGTGAAGTTTGTAACCTATCAAAATATATCACAAAATTTCTGATATTCATGACATGTTCGTATCATTACAAAAATTTGACATTGTAGCCTGGTGAACTTGGAAGGTAACATCTAAGACAAATTATACAGAATGTGAATTGCATCTCTGTTATATTGACAATCAATGTCCAAAAATATCCATGGATTACACTGTTTCTGACATTCAAAAGCATAAACCATCTACTAGCCACTAAAACGGAAACTGTAATATCACCCTACGACAATGCTCTTTCCTTTTGGCTTCACTTGCTTTGTGGGCTTCTTGATCTCCTTATGTTTAAAGAGAAATGTAGCAATGTCTAACCTAGCACGGCTAGCATCAAACGTCATCGGCATCGACTTCATGTCATTGTGAAGTATGTATTCCGCATACTTAATCACAAAGATTTTGCAGTCATGTCTAAAAACAATACAAATAGAAATATATCACTCATCGGAATGTAACTGTAATAGTATGTTTATAAACAAAAAAATAAGTCAAAAGTATACCCATTTTGTTAATGCGGAATATTATTAGCAATCAATACTCTCATCCTCATTGGATCATCAACATCATCATCAGACGTCATTTTCCAAATGCCCAACCCCGTCAACAAATGGGGAATAATTCTTACAAATGGTTCAATCCTAGTGTTCACCATTTTATTGCGGTATATCCTGTAGCTAGAATGGAACAAATATAGTATATGCTGTCATATGTCCAGAAACCAAGCATCCAATGAGTACGATTCATGGGCAGGATTGGCAGCAGCATGTAGTCAACTTCTACCCAAGGATGATTAAATTCTAACTTACCACTTGTGGCAACTTCAACAACATACGAATATGTCATTATCACATTCGGGTCCTTCATGTACTGGGAAACAAGTTTTTTATTTTTGACTGGAACAATGAGTAGATCGTGGTAGCACTTACTTTTGTACGCGGACTTTTGGCCACAAATTGCCGTAGATAATAGAAACACACATTCATGTGCTGATAAAAAACAATAACAATCAGGAATCTAGGAATGTGACATGTACATTTATGTATGTGACTTAAGCATGGGATTATGTGATCAGTGACTTATGTACAATATTCTATGATCTGAACATTTTTATATGTGATATGTGACATGAGCACAGTAATTCTGTGATCTATGACTTGTGCATGTGTACATGACATGTGACATGTGACCTTTTGTACCCTATGTGACTTGTAGTCTAGACATACAAATATATAACCTATGCCGATCATAACGTGCCACTTCATACTGTGCTACTAAGAGAAGATTCTGCACATACAAGCTCGTGCCACCAGGTTTTGGAACCTACAGTCAACAATCCAATGACAAAGATAGGACGAATGACATCATCCACTTCATTAAATTTTTTCCTAAAATTAGAAAATGATCAAGACTTAACTCGAAGAAATTTGTTTATACATTAGTTCACAAACACGTATAACAAAATTTGGACCCTTACTTACTTGTTTCTTAGTTTGTAGCATCTATTGAACTAGTTATTGAATGCAACAACATCAACCTCATCCGCTGGCTTATCGTGGTTTTGAAAAATGACAATATCGTTCGAAAGCTTACTTTGTTTTCCTATACTTGTGATCTATGGGGATTGTAGTACCCTTGTGGGTTTGGAAGCCCTCTTAACAGGCAATCCAGACGACGGTGTAGAAAGGGGGTGATACCAGCATAGGACACGACATCATTAGTGTGACTTGTAGAGCTATGACCTGTGAACTATGCAGCAACATATGTGACTTTGTGACTTGTGATGGGCAAACATTCTTGTGACTTTGTGACTTGTTTGGGGAGAAACTGTACATACCGCATCCTAAACATTTTTTGCCTTGGTCATCAAGGCATCTTTATCATCACCTTCCGTTTGTTCCGTGACACCGGCTATATCATCACCAGCATGCTTTTGTATTTCTTTATTTTTGAATATGCCAGTGATGTTAACAGCTGTTGATGTGATTGGAGTTGATGAGATCCCAATCCCAAAATCAAATGGTGGGATAGGAGAAAAGTACAGGTATTCAACTACATCGGTGGAATCCATCTTGCCCTTGCCTTTCCTATCCATTGGTTGCTCGCTGCTTGTCACCTGATTGGAACACAAAATGTAACCGTGAAAACTAAAATAAAGACAATGAAACAATTTGCCACTTGCACTTATACTTACTTTCTCTGGCTGATCTGCAAGTCCAATACTTTGCCCATCATTCTTGTTATTCATTTTTTCTAATAATGTATCCATCGTACTTGAGATCAAAACAATCATAGAATTGGGCGGGAAAGACATGTTAGACCTTATGTCCACTAGATCAGACTTAATCTCTCCTTGCATGCGGATAATCTGATTGATTTTACTGTTCCTTTCCACCCTCAATGACATGATCTGTGACTTGACATCATTGAGCTACACCGTTAGTTCTCTATTCTTTAACTGGATTTCAGTTATTTGCCCACTCAAATCCTTCAACTGGTCAAGCACCTGTGTTTGGACATTACCGAAAGAGTTAATGTACCTACATCTGTAACATATGGTTCTTAACATGTTGACAAATGCTTTGTGATTTTTATAAAGTAAAAATGAATCAACTTACATCTGATTGTGGTCCACAATGTACATTTATGGCTATCGGCTCCTTCGGGGTATGACGGTCACTTTTCTCTGGCTCCGTAGGATAATTTTCATTTGTTGCTTGCGGTGTATGAATGTCTCTTGCCTATGGTCCTGTTGGATAATTTACATGTGTTACCTGCCGTTCATTATGGAGAGGGGGTGAAATAAGATGATGTCATCTACCTTTTTGGATGTGTATCAACAAAATCATCGTCATCGTCGTCAACATCGCTAGAATGACCCTTCTTCCATCTGTGATCATTAGCAACCGTGTTCAACTCATGCTTGCATGGCTTCTATCCTTGAAGTGTTCATCTCCAGGTAGGTGTGGTTGCACTGGTTTGGTGTATGGAACACCACTCATATATGGAACCTCCATCTCCAAGTCAGACGGGACAACATCATATATTTCAAGCTGTAACAAAAACACAAATAAAACACTTGTTAGTCATGTAATCATACATGGAGTACTGTTGTTTGTGACTTGAATTTATTCAAACTGGTTAATGTAGAGAGAAAATAACTGTGGTCTGAGAATGCAAAAATGTGACCTTGTGACCTATGCAAACAAATGTGTGACCTATGCACAAACATCTGTGACCTTGTGACCTGTGAATACAAAAAAATATTATGACCTATGCACACAACTATAGACTGCAGCCTTTGAATGCATAGAGAAAATGACTGTTATGTTGTGTGTGAATGCAAATATGTAACCTCGTGACATGTGTATGCAAATATATGAC
The DNA here is from genome assembly GCA_903798255.1 of Fraxinus quadrangulata. Classification (NCBI taxonomy): domain Eukaryota; kingdom Viridiplantae; phylum Streptophyta; class Magnoliopsida; order Lamiales; family Oleaceae; genus Fraxinus; species Fraxinus quadrangulata. The sequence goes on along the minus strand of CAIGRB010033426.1, from coordinate 46,404 downwards.
TTTGTGACCTATACACATAAATATGTGACCCCTTGACCTGTGCATTGCAAAACCATGTTTAAATACTTACATCAGGATGGGAGAATACATCTTCATCCAATTTCACTGCTGACGGCTGTTTATCCGATATCCAGTTCACAATTCGTGGGAAACTGTTCCCCATTCTATTTGTCATGGGTCCATTTGTCTTGGAATGGACTCGTATATCCAAACTTGAAATGCAACCAAAAAAACCCTCCAGTCTGTAATGTCGATTCCTGTGACCTAAACTTTCTTTCGGAGATTTTATAGACATTTCAAACAAATCTTTACCCCAAGGAAAAATCTACATTAAATCAAAATCTTCTACTAATAAAAACAAAAAGTTATCAACTACCTTCTTATATGATGTGGAGAACAGGTACGAAGTAATCAAATATAGAATCCCAAGCCTCACAACATGATGATCATCTATGTCTGACACGCCCAAAGTACGTTTCCTTAATCCTAGATGGAAGATTGTCAATCTCTTTCCTAACGTCATCACCATTATATCTAAGACATGTCACTAAACAAAACTCAAACAATGAAAATCTCATAAACTAACCTTAAACCACATCTTATTAGGATTCGACTGCTTCACTTTCCTAATCAGAAACTAGTGTATTAGTTGGGGCTGCAGTACAATTTTATTGCATTCCATGAAGAAAGAGAAACATGTTTTTGCTAATATAGCCCTTTGTTCCTCATTGAATTTAGATGTGAAATTTGACAGAACGTTTTTGGCAACATTGGTGGTAATTTTCCCCGAAAAACATAGATCTTCGGGTATTATGTGTACTTCCAATCCTGTATCACATTAGATAAATTATGAATACTCTATGAAACCATTACAAAGACGTTTCAAACTCATACCAGAGACTTAGATTATTTGTTTGATTCAACCATTCATAGATTCTATACAATACATGTCATTCACAATCTCCAACCACAATACATGGAAATGGAAAGCCCAACCCTATAACACAAATATATCATTCCGCATTCAAAACTTTAGGTCACAAATCCAACAAACAACTATGACCCGAATGATACTCTTATGTTCAAACAGGATAATGAGGTCACAAATTGCAAATGATAGGTCACAAATGAACGTCCAACAATGCCAAGGTACTAAAATGAACTTACATTTTTCGATTTTGATCTCGATTTTCTGGGCATTTCTTCATGGCAACTCTCTTTCCCTTTCCGTCGCGATTCAGCCAGCATTTTAGGGATTTCTTTATGAACTCCCTTAGAGGCAATCGACCTTCTTCCCTTTCTTTGTGCAGTTTCGTGTGCGTCTCCATCTTCGGCTCCGGTTTGTGCCTTCCAGTCACAACTCCTTGTTAAAGCCATTACCCTATTTCTGGTCACAATCCGCCATCACCAACTTCTCCTTGCACTCCCTTCTCTTGCACCAACTTTTTTCTCAACACCGCCGTTACCTTCCCACTTGAATAAGAGTTTTTTGGGTTTTTTGGTTTGAGGGACGATAGATAGATTTTTATGTTTTTTATTTTTTGAATTGAGGTGGTGTTTGGGAATTAAGCGGTTATTAGAGATAACCTTACATATTTAAACCGCCCTCTCTCCAATTGTAACGTAAATGGCGGAAGTGGTCGTGTTAATTAAAAATTCATTTACTCATAATTTAAACCTAATTTATGTAATCATAAAATTGATTCTGTATTTTTGAAAATAGTAACTTAAAAACCTGCCTGGATGTAATTTCCTCATGATTTAAAATCATTTATTGGGGCTATTATTAAAAGCAAGATATCTTTTTGTGGGCCTATTGTGCGTTGTTTTATTTTTCGGCATTTATTTTGTTTTTATACCTATGTCTATTAATCTTTGCATTATAATATATGAAATTTTCTGATTAATTAAATTATTCAAAGTTATTTATTATGCCCGTATTTATTTTGCATATGTTCATTATTTATGTTTAGAAAAATATATGCAATTTTATGATGAATTAAATTATGTTCTAAATTTTTTTTATGCAATTTATAATGTTTATGAGAATATTTGGTGCATAATCATAATAACATGTTAGTTAATATTGTGCTATTAGACTTATTCTCATATTGAGTTAATCATTTATGCATATAATAGTTAATGTCTAGTAATCTATATAGTTTTATTTAATTGGGGATTAGCCACAACATCTTTAATTAAATAAAATTATATAATAAGTTTAAGATCATGTAAAGAGTAAAGACAATAAATTGTAACTAATTGTACTTAATATGATAAATTTTATTCCACGTGAACTTTTATTATATTTATATAATTAATTGGAATAAAATATAAATTTACCCACATGAATGATCAATAAGTACATAATTTGATGGTTTTATTGTAGCTGCATGGGGTATTCTATTGGCTAAAACATCAGATGATGCATATACCCTATTGGATAACATAGCTACAAACAGTTACCAAAGGTCGAGTGAGAGATCAAGTGTAAAGAGAGTAGCAGGCCTACATGAAGTGGATACTATCACTACACTAATGGCTTAGGTTTCATCACTTACTAATCAGATATCTACTCTTACTACTCAAAGTAATCAATAGAAGATGAATTCAGTTATGGCTGCATCTTTAACACATCAGGAGACAGAAATAGCGAATGAGCAGGCTGAGTATGTCAACAGCAGGAATTACAATCAGAGAAAAAACTACACTTCTAATCATTACCATCCAGGGCTTTCAAATCATGAGAATATTTCATATGGCAATAGCAAGAATGTACTTCAACCTCCTTCAGGGTTCAACACTCAACAATTAGAAGGGAAAACATCTTTAGAAGACCTCCTGAGGACTTTTATTTCAGAGACAAGATCACGGTTCAACAAAGATGAGTCGCATTTGGATAATATCGAAACTCACGTGACCAATATGGGGAGCTACAATGAAGAATGTTGAAGTTCAGATTGGTCAGTTAGCTACATCAATGAAGTCTCAACAACAAGGAAAGTTTCAAAGTGATACACGAGTGAATCCAAAGGAACGCTACAAAGCTATTAACTTAAGAAGTGTCAAGGAAGTTGGAAAGAACATGCCTATAGTGTTATCATCTTCTGCACCTGATCAGACCGAAGAATAGATAGTTACATAACAAGAGAAATAAATCGATGAAACAAAGAAGGATTACAAGCCTCATTCCATATCATTTCTTGATAACCCACCAATCCTCAAGCTAACACTTTCGTTTCCATAGAGATTCCAGAAGAAGAAGTTTGATGCACAATTTGCCAAGCTTTTGGATATCATCAAGAAAATCCATATTAATGCCCCATTCGTAGATGCTTTGGAATAGATGCCAAACTACTCTAAGTTCATGAAGGAGGATGTCAAAGAAGAGAAAGCTAGAAGAATATGAGACAATGAAGTTGACAGAGGAATATAGTGCTATTCTTCAAAAGAAACTACCTCAAAAAAGAAAGGATTTTGGTAGCTTCACTATTTCATGCACCATTGGAGGCTTCTCTTTAAATAAAGACCTTTGTGATCTTGGAGCAAGTATCAATTTGAAGCCCTTGTTAGTTTTCAAGAAGTTAGGCCTCGAGGAGGTAAAACCAACAACAGTTACACTGCAACTAGCTGATAGGTCACTTACATACGAGAGATTGTTGAAGATGTTTTAGTAAAGGTTAATAAATTTATTTTCCCAGCTAACTTCGTGGTATTGGATATAGAAGAAAATCAAGAGATTCCATTGATTTTGGTTAGGCCATTCTTAGCAACAAGAAGAGCCTTAGTCGATGTACAAGGAGGGCAGTTGACATTGAGAGTAAATGAAAAAGAAGTGATGTTCAAGATCTACCAGGCAATGAAATTTTCGGATGACACCAATACTTGCCGTAGAATTGACTTCATTGATTCTGTCGTGAAGGAAGAGAAAGTGTTCATTAAGGATCCCCTGGGGCATTGTATGATGTGTAGTGCAACAAAGGATTCATGACACTTCTGGAGGTTACACAGGAAGTAAGGAATTAGTTAACTGCATATTAGCTCTTGAATCATCGCCAGATGAAGATAATCCATCACAGAGTGAAGATATTAAGTAGTCAGTGGGTTCAAATGACAGCAAGGGTAATGAAAGCAGTAATCTGAATTGAAGAAACTTTCAGATCACCTTCAATATGCATTTTTAGAGGAAAATTCTACATCTCCGGTGATCATTTCGTCCTCACTCACCAATGATGAAGAAGATAAATTACTGACAGTGTTGAGAAAACATAAAGCTATTTTGGGTTAGCCTATAGCTGATATCAAGGGAATAAGTCCTACAGTCTGCATGCACAAAATCCTTATGGAAGACTCTTACAAACCATCGATTGAATCCAGCTATGAAAGAAGTGGTAAAAGTAGAGATATTAAAGCTACTCAAGGTAGGGATTATATTTGCTATTTCAGACAGTGCATAGGTTAGTCTAGTACAGGTAGTGCCAAAGAAAGGTGGAATGACAGTAGCCAAGAATGACAACAATGAATTGATTCCTATAAGAACATTGACTAGTTGGAGGATGTTCATTGATTATAGGAAGCTGAACAAAGCAACTAGAAAAGACCACTTTCCACTTCTATTCATTGATCAAATGTTGGACATATTAGTAGGCGACTCTCACTACTATTTTCTCGATGGTTATTCTGGCTACGATCAGATTACAATAGCACTAGAGGACTAGGAGAAGACGACATTCACTTGTCCCTATGGGACTTTTGCCTATAAAATGATGCCATTTGGATTATGCAATGCTCCCCACGTTTCAGAGATGCATGATAGCTATTTTCGCAGACATGGTAGAGGACATCATGGAGGCATTTATGGATGATTTCTCTATTTTTGGTACTTCTTTCGATAATTATCTTCACAATCTCTTTAGTTTTCCAATGCTGTGAAGAAAAGAACTTAGTGCTTAACTGGGAGAAGTGCCACTTTATGGTACAAGAAAGAATTCTGCTAGGCCACCATGTTTCAACAAAAGGACTAGAAATCGATAGAGCTAAGATAGATACAATAACAAAGCTACCACCGTCCACTAATCTCAAGGGAATTTGGAGTTTCTTGGGACACACAGGATTTTACAGAAGGTTTATTAAAGATTTCTCAAAAATAGCTAAACCACTTTTCAACCTTCTGGAGAAAGATACAACATTTGTTTTTGATGAAAACTGTCTCAAGGCATTTGAAACAATAAAGGAGAAATTGGTTACAGCTCCCGTCATGATAGTGCCAAATTGGGGTCAACCATTTGAAGTAATGTGTGATGCCAGTAACTAAACAGTGGGAGCAGTTCTGGGACAAATGAGTGAAAAAATTTTCTGGGCAATTCACTATGCTAGCAAGACCTTGAATGGAGCTCAATTAAATTACACCACAATAGAGAAAGAGATGTTAGTAGTTGTCTTTGCTTGGCACCAAAGTATTCATCTGCACTGATCATACAAAATCCAATATCTCTTTGAAAAGAAAAGTGCAAAGCCTCGCTTAATTCGGTGGATTATGTTGCTCTAAGAGTTCGATGAAGAAATTTGGGATAAGAAAGGCAGTGAAAATGTAGTTATTGATCATCTTTCACGGTTGGAGAATGAAGAGGTGATAGTAACAATTGGATTCAAGAAAATTTTTCCTGACGAGCTTCTGTTAGCAGTTTCATTAAGGATTTCGTAGTATGCTGATTTTGTTAACTACTTGGCTTCTAGGAAGATACCACCTGACTTGAATTCTCACCAAAAGAAGAAATTCTTACATGATGTCAAGTCATATCTCTGGGATGATCCACTTTTCTTCAGAAAATGCACAGATATGATGATCAGAAGGTGTGTCCCTATGGAGGAAACAAAATCATTATGGAACATTGTCATTCTTCACCTTATGGAGATCATTTCAAGCCCACACTTATTGCTTCTAGGTATTACAGTCGAGCTTATATTCGCCAGCTTTTTTCAAAGACTGCTATGCATTTGTGAAGATATGTAACCATTGTCAACGTACTGGGAATATTTCAAGGCGTCATGAACTTCCATTGACTAATATGCTCGAGGTGAAATTATTTGATGTGTGGGTATAGACTTCATGGGTCCATTTTTACCATCTTTTGGCCAAGTTTATATTCTTCTTACTGTAGATTATGTCTTCAAATGGGTTGAGGCCATTACTACACAACCAAATGATGCAAAGGTAGTTTCGAAGTTTTACAGTTTTGCTGTAAGTGATGAATGTACACATTTAACAAACTTTTCAATTCCCTTTTGGCTAAATATGATGTTTAGCATGAACTGACACTTAGTTATCATTTTCAATCCAATGGACAAGTAGAAATCTCCAACAGGGATATTAAACAAATATTGGAGAAGACAGTGAACACCAACTACAAGGACTAGGCTCATAAACTTGATGAAGTTCTATGGCCATATCGAACAGCTTTCAAAATGTCAATTGGGATGTTACCTTACTGTTTGGTATTTGGGAAAGTAAGTAAACTATCGTTTGAAATGGAGCATCGAGCCTATTGACTGTGAAGAAGTTGAACCTGGACATGAAATTAGCGGGTACACAATACTTGCTTCAACTTGATGAGCTTGATGAATATCGGAATGAAGCTTATGAGAATGCTAAGATATATAAGGAGGGAACAAAACTGTAGCATGACAAGAGGATCCTAAGGAGAGAATTTAAACTAGGAGAACGAGTTCTTCTGTTCAATTCTTGCTTGAAACTCTTTCCAGGCAAGCTTCAATCATGGAGGTCGGGACCATTTGTGGTCCATAAGGTGTTTCCCTATGGTTCGGTGGAATTGGTAAGCAAAGAAAGATCATTATTTCAGGCAAATGGTCAATGACTCAAGAACCATTACGGTGAAGGAGATCAGAATCTGAGCATTGGGTGGTAGTTTTGGTCAGTTATTTGGAGGATTTTTCAGGTTTGGTTTCGTAGTTACTTTGGTATGTATTAAGGGTCTTCATACTTGCTATGTATATTAAGGGAATTAGTGTCTACAAGATGTTTGATGGATTACCTGTGTGAAGTCTTGTGGTATAATATGCTCAAATTGGGTGCCTTACTCGCTTTGGATGAACTTGTGGTTTAAGATTGGGTGTTTAGTGTTGTCACCTTCACGGAGGGGAAAATTTAAAGCTTAAATTGGTTGGCTATTTTTGGCAGGATTTGGTTTTATTGTACATTTGAGTTGGACATATCCAACATACCTCCCAGGAAGAAATCTAAAGTCTCGGTGTCCTCGTCTGCCACTACATATGATAGGCTGAGATTCGTGAGCCCCGAGGTGGAGGAAAGGTATAAGCAAATGGTGATACACCGGAAATGCATTCCAGAACTGGTCTTTGAACATCTATTGCTTGAGAAAATTCAGAGTTTGGGATGGGACAAGTTTGTTGCAACCAGGGCCGCTTCCATTCCATTGGTCATAGAGTTTTATGCTAATGCGAAGGAGCACGAGGACTTTAAAGTATTTGTTCGGGGTCAATGGATCCGGTTTGATAGTGCTTCCATCAACTCATTTTACCACAAATGGGATATAGCCAATGATGACTACTCTAGGTTACGTGATGAAGGGGTCAACCCTGCAGTTTTACTTTAGACGCTGACTCGCGAAGGTATAGAATGGATACGGTCTGCCAGTGGTGTGATTAATTTTCCTGCCTCTGGTTTGACAAGTAATTGTAAGGTTTGGCATCACCTTATCTTTGCTAAGCTAGTTTTGATCAGCAATATTAGTGAGGTCACAAAGGAGCGAGCTCTATTAAATATGTTATTCAGGGGGGATACTCAATCGACATTGGAAAGGTGATTCAGAACAGTATTTTGCACATCTTAGCAAGGTCGGCTACCGAGAGCTTGGACACCCCTCGTTAATCCACGATCCTCTATACAAGAGGGTGTTACCACGTAATTGAATGAGAAAGCATTACATCCTAGGTCGGCACTAACGTAGGACTTTCGGGACAAGCTCAAGGGGCCTCGGGACAAGCCCAGCTCCTCTCAATTATCTCATCCGACCCCATCTCTACCACCTTCGCAAGCCGTTGATGCTACAGGGGACACACTTAGGTAGCTTAAGGCAATGGACCTACGTATGACTCGATGGTAGGAGGGCATGCATGTACAATCGGATCAATTGCAGTCTTCCATTTATAAACAATTACTATATCAGAATGCTTGCATTCCAGTATGGCCTCTACACACCTCGATCTTCCTTTCCCTCCACCACCGTTATTTCCATCTCGCCCCCATAATCCAGCTCCACTGGATGGCAAAGAGGACATTTGATGTTTTCATTGAGGTATTTTTCACTTTATATTTCATTTTCACATTGAGGACAATGTGTTCTTTAAGTTTTGGGATGATACTTTAACATAGTTATCGTTTAATGGGTTAATTGCTTTTGTTTGCATGTTTTATTTTGTATCTAACAGTTTAATTGCTTGTGTGGTTTATTTATTTGACTTGCTGGTAAAAAAATTGTATGCTTCTCTGGGTTGGATAGTATTGTTGGCAATGAAGCATATATTTGGAAACACGACGTATCTATGAATTATGAATAAGTTATGTGCTTGAGTGGAAGTCTTATTTACCTTTGCAGAAAATTGCGACATGAATGCATATGAATGGTATATAGCGTTGGACGAGAATATTTTGACTCATAAATGATGTAGGTTGAATTAACGACCTTAGAAGCTGAATTCAAACAACCTCTAAACACTACCATATCCTCAAACCAATTCTAGGATCTTTGGGTGGTTGAGCTATTGCAGGGAAACTTGGAGATTAATGTGGATTCCATGTGTGCTAAACTTTGTATGGACTATCTGAGACCAATATGATGAAAATTGGGTAAAAACCTTAAGTTAGGGGTCAATTTTGAAGAATGAGTGTTTATACGGAGCATTGCACTAATCATTGATAAAAACAAAAAAACAAATTGTGTGAAGCTACATTAAAAGATCCCTATAAGGATAGCTTTAAAAATTTCATTGTGAGACGTTTCTTCGTAGCCTTTATGATTCGAGTAATTAAGCTTGTAAGGATTTAAAATCTGATGCCCTAAAGTTATCTGACTCGAAAGTCATCGGCCTAAAGCTCGCTATAACGGTCATTTAGAAAGATTAAGGAAGAGACGTCGACACATAAGGTTGATTAAAGAATATATACATAACAAAAGTTGCATAGAAGTCGCACCACATGCCTTGATTAAGCCCCAAGCACTTGTTGATGAGAACCCCGTAGCAACGGTGACTATGAAACCCACAACTAGATTGATGCGGAACCCAAGAACGCCAATTAAACCCGGTTTTGGATTTGAACCCAAACAAGGTGAACCAAAAAACCCAACGACAACGACGATGCGTTGAACCCCTTGATTNAATAAAATTCCATCTAGGCGCAGGGGAGCTCCTTGGAATGGCGTAGGGGAGCCAATGTCCCCTGTAATATGCTTCCAGTTGGCCCAGGGGCCCCACCATCCCCTGTCTTGCAAGTTTAGCTTCTTGAATCAAGCTCATCCATCCCGATTCCGGCCTCAGCCCCAACATGGAACTTGCTCCAATCTTCGTCACGATCGCCATATCATCAATCGTAGCTTGAACAAGCAATGCCATCTCTTCTTTCACATGCTTTGCCCTCAATTGAGTCATCAGTCCTTCTTCCACTAGTAATGGATCTTTTCCCGGACTTGCCCTCGTCTCGATGGCACCTTAGATCTTATCATCCCATCTCTCTTCAAAAAGATTCAACTTCGAATCCAAACCTGCACCAAACGAAGCAACATTAGTAACCCTGAAAATAGTAATTTTTACAGAGTTACCCCGCAAAAATAGACTGTAGCCTCCATTGTCGGTCATAGCAAGGATATGGAATAGTCCATCACTTCTAAGATGTACATTGGACCACATTGGACCACACTTGCTCTCGTATCCTCCTCTTGCGTATGTGCAATGAATCACCATCGCTTGGATCAAATGGTACACACCTCGAATGCTCCATTTTGCAGGCATGGGACATTTCCAGTACAGTCTCCTATTTTCCATCTAGTCTACAACTTACATCACGAGTGAAAGCAATTAAACCCGACAAAATGAAAAGATTAAAACCATAGACCATGTCAAACATGCGTAAGAAGTAGTAGAAACTGTCAATTTAATCCCTAACACATGCCATCCAACTTCCCACAAGTAGTTATGTAGATTTAGATCAATATATTTCAAATATGTATCAGGTACATTTAAATCCTTATTGCCTATTTTGGTATCATCTCGTAACATGTGACCTCGTACGCTAACAAACAAGCATAGTCCCTTGCAACATAATAGATGGTCATAAACTATTAAAATTTTCCTATGAATGCATGCAATAAATGAATATCTAATCATATGAAAATATTAAATGGAGAGTAAGTTCAAACAACCTAAATAACCACTTATAAATTTCATAGTTGACCTTATATTTAAGTGTATGACAAATATACGATACATGCAAATCATCAAATATAGTATCCAGCTGAGGTGTAGTTGTGAGGTTAAAATTACATGCTCCAAGTGGAAGCTTATTCCTACATCCTAAACCATCATCTAACCTATGTATGAGATGGGAATACCTTACCATTGGTGATTCATTGCGCCTCCTCCATGGCTCATCCTTCCTAGGCAATAGTAACAATAGCAGAATACAGACTCAAACTTTTCTTCATACCCCATTTGACATTCAATTTCTAGCATATAAACTCCCTCGATTTCTCTTGAAACTCCTTTGCCTCCTTAGGGAACTCATATTCAACCTTCTGTAACGAAAAGTTAACAAAATTAGGGTAGGGTAGGGTAGGGTAGGTTAGTTTCAACCACAAGTTGATATCTATTGCTCGGATTGGGTGGAGTCCTAATAGGAATGCTCATATGGACGAGATCTTCAAAACCTTACAAGACAGAAATAGCCAAACTAGGAAGGGGTGTGTGAGTTTCCTCAGAGTTGATGGGTGATTCATTGTTTACCAACAACAAAATCTGTCTTGTACCAACTATAGCCTTTTTACATTCACTCCCCTTTGCAAAGAAACTAGCTTCTGGCTTTTCTCTCTTCTCAACTGGCTCCTTTTCTCTCCTCTTATGTGGCCTCTCTCTCTTTCTTCCACTATTAGCCACCTCACCATTTTCTTTCTTACTCACTAGGTCAGTGTTTTCTCTCCTCTCATGTGGCCTCTCTCTCTTTTCCCCCACTCTCGACCACCTCTCCATTTTCTCTCTTACTCACTAGCTTGCTATTTTCTCTCATTTTCCCAGACTCTCTTGCTTTTCTCTCTTCCTCATTCCTCAATTTAGTTTGTCTTCATAAACTTGTGCCGGTGTTAATGGCACAAGAGTAATAGTCTGTCCCTCCTTGACAAAGCTATACCTGTTCCTATACCCATCATGTGTAACTTTTCTATCATACTGCCATGGCGTGCCCAACAAAATATGGCCCGCATGCATAGGCTGGTACATCACATACAACTTGTCATTATAATTCCCAATCAAGAAATCAATCATCACTCGTTTATTCATCCTAACTTCTTCGCTCTCATTCAACCATTGTAGTTTATAAGGTCTAGAGTGCTTAAACAATACCAAACCCAATTTCTCAACTAAGGTTGTGCTAGCTACATTTGTGCAACTTCCACCATCAATGATTAAACTACACACCTTATCGTGGATGTGGCACCTGGTGTGGAATAGGTTTTGACGCTGCTGCTCCGTATCACCTGCCTTGACTTGAGTGCTAAGAGCTCTCATGGTGACCAGCAGCTCCCCAATGGCAAATTCCACTTTCCCTTCTTCATCATCATCCTCCAACGTTGGCATGTCATCATATTCTCCTTCACTCTCACTCACCACCTCTCCGTTAT
>CAIGRB010033426.1:6969-28997 GCA_903798255.1 Fraxinus quadrangulata | reverse complement strand
AAAAAAAAAAAAAAAAAACAAGCGGAAACAATTTTCTCCGGTTGCGCAGTGAGTTTCTAAAAATTATTTGGCCAAGCAGACCTTGGCAAACATTTATGAAAATTTAGAAGAGAGTATATAAGTCATACAAGTACAATATATAAAATTTTGGAATCTCGAAAACGACATTTGAAGCATGAAATCATTTTCAAATAGGCTGGTATGTGTTTTCCAAATCTGATCGTCGTAGTTTACTAAAAATACTATAATAAATTCCACGAGACTTTGATCAACCTGTTTTCAGTTGCATATGATAGATAAATCATAAAGGGTCATTTTCTAATTAAAAACATGCTGGAATTCTAAATATACACAGCGTAATAAATTTTTAAATACAATGGAACAATGCTGGAAATTCATAAAAATATATGTCCAAACGTTAAACTTTATCGTCTCGAAATATAAACTACAAATCTTTGGACATTACAAGAGTTATTAAATATAAAAGTGACAACCTAACACAGAAGGAATCAATTTCTTTAAAATAAATATAACATTCATGCCGAGCCACCGCAGATCTCCGATTACTCTGAAAATATTAGATAAGAATGAGCATCTCAGATTTTTCGATTGAACCAGCCAGTCCGGTCCGATTTTGAGAACATTGATATTTAATCATGAGTGCTCGAATGGCTTCTATTCCGCTTATATATAGAAAATGGACTAGTTTTACACGTGTACTTGACATACTCAATAATGAAAATATTCCACTCGAACTCATACTGATTTTATCAATTTCATTAAGTAAGAAGTAAATAATTCAAAGCAACCTCATAATTAGAAAAGAGTGAATTATAACACAATTTTAATTATTTTATAAGAAATTTTGTTTTCATGGTGGAATTTGAAATTTTCATTAAGGGCATTTTGGTCTAAATTTTAGCAAAATGGACATGTAACAAATTTTGGACATTTTTGCAAGAAAAGGCGGACACTAATCTACCATTAATATCCCTACTTCAAAAAAAAATTCTAATAACATTAGATTGTCAATACATTCGAACTCCACTTTGCAAATTGTTAGGTTTTTAGTGTTGGGCATTCTATGGACAAATGACTACTTTGTAATGTGTTATAAAAGTCAATGACTGTGATGAAATTTGTATAAATTTGGTTATGAGTTCTAGGGTTCGAGTTTGAAAAGAGGAGAAATACGGCACCGCATTACGGTAGCCTATCGCTTGGACTTCGCTCAAGCAACAAAAATAGGATCACAATCGCTCGCCTATCGCCGAGGTTTCGCTCAAGCGACAGGTTATTTCGAAAAATCCTAATTCGCGTTTTTAAATAGATTTTTCCGGTCCATTCAACCTAGTTCCCTTCTTCTATAAATACCAAAGCCATTAGAAGAATTCTAAGGTGGTTTTCATTATTCATTGCCTCATATCATTCTTTGAAGATGGAAGAGCTCATTTATACATTGATTCTATCATTTCTTCTTGAAATCATATAACCACATGTTGGGGAAAAATATCATTGTTCCTTAAATCGAAACACCACATACTTCCTATTGGTCATAGGAAGGGACTTTCTCAGTTGAACTTCAGAAGTTTCTGGAGGTTGAGAGAGGTTAGATTACAAGCGCAGGAGAGCACAATATCTTGGAGCAGGTTCTTGGAATTCCGCTGGTAAGAGACAATTGCAAAGGATCTTGGAGCAGGTCTTGGAGCTTAGAGTTAGCAGGAAGTAAACTATAACCTACTCCGTATTATCTATAGTGGAGATAACTGACTGCGTCCTGGAGTTTTTACCCAGTTGGGTTTCACTGTCATCATTTTGGTGTTCATTATTTATTGCTTTCTTTATTACTGTAGTATTCAAATATAGGATAATTGGATATATATACTTAATCATCTAAATATAATTAAAAGTAACTTGTTGCTTTTGATTGATTAATTCCGCGTGTAGAGTCAAAACTAAAAACGGATAAGTAATAACCATTCGGAAACATAGAAGCCATTAAATTGGTAATCCGTAACTTTCAAGTGGTATCCAGAGCGGTACGCGCTATTTTTCACAAATGAATATAAAAATAGAAATCATTTCTTCTATGAAGATAACCCTTTTTGTCTCTATAGACTATCTAAAATGGACATTAATGTTATTATTGACCCGTAATTTTCTTAAATATCTTTATTCTTTGATTTTATTAAATTCTATCAACTCGAATGTATAAAACTTGCGTAATGTATTACTCCTAGTCTCCAAATTATAGATATACTAAAGAGGGATAAAATCCTTAATTAGGCATCATAAAAATTACTAAACCATATTTTGATAAGAATAACTAATGTTCTATATTTAACAGTGTTTTGAAAACCAACCCAATTATTGATTCGAAAAAGTTAAAGGTCAAACGGTCGAACCGAGGTTGACCCAGAATTAAATAATAATTAAATTTATATAATATATTAAAAAATTTGTAATTAAAATAATATTTTAAAATGTTATTTACCATTTATTACTTATGAAACTAAAGTGGCGAAACTAAATTAGTGCTCGAATGGCTTCTATTCCGCGTATATATAGAAAATGGACTAGTTTTACATGTATACTTAGCATACTCAATAATGAAAAAGATTTCACTCAAACATCATACTAATTTTATCAATTTAATTTAGTAAGAAGCAAATAATTCAAAGCAACGTCACAATTAGAAATGAATGAATTATATATGCATACCATTTTCAAAGCAACCTCACAAGAATGTTTTGTATATGAAGGTGACCAATTTTTTTTCGAGTGAGTTCTCAATACACTCATAAAACGTTCACGACCCAGTTTCGATTCTCTTCAATTCAGAAAAAAAGGGCGACTTTGAAAGATATGACGGTGTCTGCATTGATAAACTTACTTAGTACTTTTGCAATCTTGTTGACTTTTGCTTCGCTCAAAATTCAACCCATCAATGAAAGGATTTACTTCTTTAAATGGTATATGAATGGCAGGAGGACTAATCCGAGCAGTGGAGGTGTGGTGGGAATCAATTTTCTCAATTGGATGCCACATGCTTTGAAAATGAGTGAGGATGAGATTATTAGCCATGCTGGGCTTGATTCTAGTGTATTCCTGCGAATTTTTACTTTTGGGTATTCGTAAATTTTCAATTTCCAACTTTTTTCTAGGTTTTTTATTTTTCCATGGACATTTCTAACTCGAGTAGAATTTATCTTGAAAATTATTTTATAATTCTCTCAGGAATCACTCTTTTAGGTTAACTTAGCCGTTTTCTTCTATTTGGCCTGATAGCCATTATGGCACTCGTGGTTCTTATTCTAGTGAATGTATTTGGTGGAGCTTTAGACATTGGGAGTCCTGGCTTGGTTTTCAACATCCTCGATAAGCTATCGATATCAAACATTCGTCCTAAATCTTATCAGTAAGTTTAACGTCCTTTCACTCAGGGGCGGATCTAGGGACGGGCCAGCCTCTGCTACAGTCCATCCCTCTTTTTTTTGGATCCGCCACTGCATTCACTGTAGAAGACGTGATTCTTTTACATCTTATATAAACTGATGATGTGAAGGAAAATAATGGAAAATGAAATTTTTATAGAATTTTGAAATTATAAAACTAATTTCTTAAAAATAACAAATTTTATTTTACGACCACTTTATATTTGTATTGTTCCCAAAAAGAAAAGGCTTGGAGTCCAAAACAGAATATAGAAATGATAAGCGAGTGCATGGATGTGTGAGTGCATCATCTTGGATGATTAAGAACACAAAATTTTAGGGATAAAATCTTTTTAGCATTTCCCCATAACTCTTTTCATTTTATCAGTTTCTTCTTAATGTCTTCCATCAAGTTTCGTACCTAAGAGGAGCTGTTATGCGTGAATATCAGGTTTTTCATCCATATATCAATGGAGTACTTGTTTACTTTCTGGACTTTCTATATGCTTTATAAGGAGTATGGAAGAGTTACATCAATGCGGTTAAAAATTTTGGCTTCCCAAGGCAAGCATGCCGAATAATTCACGGTTAGTTAAATTTATATTGCTATTTCAATATCAAGTATTAGTGATGACAGTTTCTTGCATTTAATAAATGGAAGATGACTGTGACTTTTTGTTGCAAGGTACCTTATAATTAATTCATCGAATGGCTATCGATATCTATCGCAATTTTATCAATTAAAAGTGAGCAAGTGAAGAAAAAAAGTGAGATCGTCCGTGTTGACAAAATTTGCTGAATAATATCGTTCGTAATTAGTAAAAATCCTCATCAGTTTGTGACCTTGTGCTCTTTAATTTAATTTTCAATACCTTGAAATGCATCACAATCATAGACATTCTAATCTTCCTACTCAACTTAGACAATAAATTATATATTATCGACGATATAAAAATGAGAAGAGTTTAACAAAGTTTTGTGATATTATTTGAACTAATTATTTCTTCAGATGTATGTTTGAATCTCATGAGCAGACTATTGCACTCTCGTCGAGATAAAATTTGTTATCAGATTCATCGATATCAAGTATGTTTAATAAAATGGTATACAAGAAGTGAACTTGCTTTAGAAACTGAAGTCTTTTATAGCACTTCATTTGATAGAGTTCCTTTCATTGAGTGTGTAAAGTACAAAACGTGGAAGTGATGATTTGTGTTTAAATTTGCGTTAGAAACCGAAGTGTCTTTTAAAGCACTTCATTTGATAGAGTTCCTTTCATTGAGTGTGTAAATTACAAAACTTGGAAGTGATGATTTGTGCTTAAACTCCACTATTCGATATGTTTTTATCGTGGCAAATGAAAAATATAATGACGGCAATGGATCTTTTCATTGTCAAGAAGCTAATATTTGATCTGTGTAGTTAGTTTTGAAATGAAAGGACATGCGCATTTCTCAAATTTGCAGTGTATTATAACACTAATGTGCACCATCTTCAGGTTCTTGTTAGGAATGTGCCACGTGTTCCTGGGCGCTCAATATCAGATGGTATTGAGAACTTCTTTAAAAGAAACCATCCAGACAAATATCTTTGTCATCGGGTAATTTTTTGTTCCATACATTCTTTATTTTGATAAAGATAACATCTAATAGAACTCATACTCTCGGCTATAGTTACTTTTTCCTTGAAATTAAATTCATACTTACTTGATTATTTCCATATTTTCTTGACATGTAAATGCTTTCTTTTTCTATGTTCAATGGTCATTGCCTTGTCTTTACCCAAGGCCGTGTACAATGTAAATAAGTTTGCCATACTTATCAGCAAAAGAGATCGGCTTCAAAATTGGCTGGACTACAACCAACTCAAGTTTGAGAGACATCCAGAGCAGAGATCAACTTGCAAGGTACCACTTTTTGTGTTAAAATAATTTGACCGTGATATTTGAAAAAAAAAAAAAAGGTAGAAAAAAGTGAGGAAACTATAGAGAAAAACCTATTGAGTTTTTCCTTCTAACACCTTGGCCGGAGGTAAGATTTCTTGGGTTTATGATTCATTATTTTGCATTAGAATATTCATATGTTTTACATTTGGTATCAGAGCGGATTACCTTTGCATGTTGTTGATGAGAAAAAAAATTTCCTCCATAGCCATTTTTGCAAAACTTGGCATTTTTAGTTTTTGTGTTTCTCCTTGCCTCTTATGATCAAAAACGATTTCTACATAACGTTTATAAACTTTTAGTGCATTAAAATCGTTCAAAACTTTATCACAACAATTTTTGAAACTTTTCATGGATTTTGGCCGATTATAAATTTTTTTCAAAACTTCATAGTTTGTTGTTGTTTAATACATGTAAGTCCTTAAAACTCCATTTTATTGAGTTTTTAATCATTCTGGGCGTCAAAAGTCGATTTTTGCACGTAAAAACTAAAAACTCATGTTTCAACTGGAGAATAATCAGGTCCGACCTTGCAACAGATCGGATTTTGCAGAAAACTGGGTCGAAGTTGACGCGGTTGGAGGTAGGACTTCATAAAATGTATGAAATTGCCCAATTTATTTTTTATGCATATTTTCTTCATTTAAATTTAATTTATGCATTATATATATGGAATTAGTTTTAATTAGGCAATTCTAATTTGGTAAATTGCATGGTTTAAAAAATTCATTTATTGTGCATGCAATAAATATGCACAATAAATGAATGCCTAAATTAGTTAAGTTGTACATTCAAATAAAGTTTAAATATGCTAAGTTTGTATGAATTTAATTTTTTTAATTAATTTTCATGCAATTAAGGAAATTTAGTATATTTGTTTTAATTATTGTATGTATGATTTTAATTCCCTTTACATGCATACAATTAATATGCCATGTTGAATTTTATCAATATTCATAATATGTTCTCATTAATAAATGTCTTAGTATAAACAATTAAGGTAAATTATGATTATTTAGAAATTCAACATTAAGAGCATAAAATATTCACAATTTCATAAAAACTCAAGTGTGAATAATTCATAAAATTATGAATAATACATTGAATATTCATAAAACTTAATAATCAATAAACAATTTTGTAATTAACCTAAGAAAGCATACGTATGGGACATTGCTCTGTCCAAGGAAGGGGTCATTTGTAATGAGGCCTTAGCTTGACTGGTTTCCTGAGAGCACCCTGTCTCGGTGACTGCCTATTATGTTATTGCTTAGTTGTTCTTAGGCATTCGTAGAGCCTGGTAATACGTATAGTTGACGTAGCGAAAAATTATATGAAAGATGAATAACCTCACAAAGATGAGAAAAACTCCGATAAATTTTATTCAATTCGATAAACTGGGGCCTCAAATGGCTTACAATGCTTTAAATAATAAAATCTTAGCAAAATCCGGAAAATAAATAATAAAAATAAAAATAAAACGATTTTTTTCCATAAATAAAAAAATTTGAGATAACAACTTAAATTGAAATTCCTAAGATTCAAAATCGTCCTCCAACAAATGAAATACGAATCCAAATTATAGTCGTCATTCTTGTTCTATGTGTGGATCACCATTGGAGGCTGGACAATTGGATAGCTTAGATTGCAGATTGTGATCTTTGAAATTCAAGAAAAAGCAAAGAAGTTTGTGAAATTTATCAAAAGTATAATTCTTATCACAGTTTCTATATAAACACAATGCAGATCCTTGGAGGGAATTAAAAATTATTTTATTTTTCGCTGTGCATAATTAAGTAAATTCCCAACATAGCTGGCATAGAGGAGGTTAATATCTCTCCAAGATGTGTTATTAGACAGGTTAAGACGATGTTGTTCACAATTGCGAGTTCCTTCAAGATGTTCCGTAAAATGAAAGAATCGAGAAATTCTACAAAGGTTAAATGTCCCAATTGCGTCTATTTCTGTGGTAGTGCCTAAGCTAATTTGTTGGAAGAGCCTAGGAAATGGTACTATGAAGTTGAACATTGATGGGGGCTCACAGGGGAATCCAGGTACTGCAGGGGGAGACATACTGATTCGAGATAGTAAAGGTAAATTGATTTCAAGTTATGCTCACTACTATGGGGTGACAACCAACACCTTTGACGAATCCCGTGAGCTTAAAGATGGGTTAGCTATGTGTAAGGAACGGGGATGGGTGGATGTTGTGATGGAATCAGATTCTACGCTAATGGTAAAATGGGCACAGGATGGAAGATGCACTCTATGGTATTTGTAGGATTTATGGGAGGATATATACGGATATATATGCCTTGATTGAAGCCACTCATGCCAAGATAACACGTATCTACAGGGAAGCAAATATGGCAGCAGATTACTTGGCAAAAATTGGAGCTACTAGTAAATCTTTCACCATTCAAGAAGGAGACAATATCACTCTTGGCTTTAGGGGAATTTCAAGGACTGACTCTTACCGAATATTAGATGTAAATCATTCATCTCTTTACTTGTACCACGGTATTCCTCCACCACAAGTGAGGATCTCCTAATAAAACAAAAAAGTTCAGTGTAAAAAAAATGAATATTCATAATGCAAGTTTGAACATGTAAACAAATCTTGATTTTGTAATAAATTAATAAATATTTTGTTAATACTTAATTCTACAAGCCAATTTTCCAAGGGTCATTGTGAGGGCATAAATAGTAATGGATTTCTTAGACTAATTTGAATATCTGAAGTGAAAAAAATGATAATTTGAAAATATGTGATTTAGAAGTAGAGGAAAATTACAGATCCTAGGCAAAAATATTTTATTACAAGAATGTGTAACTAAAAAGGAATTTCAAAAAATGATTTTTCGATAAATTATGCCAAACGTAAGCTTCATTTGATCATGATTTAATGTATCAAAATCAGTGTTCTAAAAATGCATCTATGTGTGAAGCGCAAACGAAACGCCACGCCATTATAGTGAGTGCAACATTAAGCGGTCAATTGCCAAGTCGACCATTTAATGCGCGAATGGCACGACTAGATGTGCTTTATTAATTTTTTTCTTCTTCCAAAAAAAAAAATTATTTGACTTTAGTTTCAAATTTTTAAATCACTTTATTTGTACAAAAGTCAAAAATGAAAATGCATTAGAAAATTTCAAACAAAACAATGGCCAAAGGAAAATCTATTAAGGGTCCATTTGACATGATTTTTGAAAAGTCAAAATGAGCTTTTCAGATTCAAAAGTTGCTTTTAGATCCGTTCGACTAAATTTTATGAAAGTATTTCTTCTAATTAGAAGAGTTTTTAGGAAAAATTGATCTAATGTAGTTTCCTCTAAAAGTATTTTTGAAATAAGAAGTTCTTTTTTTAAAAAAAAAAAATTAAGATAGCTTCTTCAAAAGCTCTTTTACTAAAAGCAAAAATAAAAATCTTGTTAAACGAGCTCTAATTAGGACTTGTCTAGTTGAAAGTATGAAAAATAGTCTAAGTTTTGCATTTTGAAAATTAAAAAATTGTACAATTAGGAATTATTAATTAAATGTAATATTTTATAATTTTAGATGTCTGATATAGAAAATGCTTTTTACTACAGCCTAACTCGCCTAGGCTTGTATTATTGGTTTAAGAAACTAACGTGAATAAATGCAAAAGAATAGAAGAATTTTGGGGAATTTTTAAAAATGGCCAATTACATACTTGTCAATTGAAAAATGTCTAATTTTGATAAGTCTTGCAAAAATGGTCAAATTTGGTATCATATTGTCTTATACCATTAATGAAAAATGAAGCAATTTTTTTTCGGGGAATTTACAAAAATGGTCAATTACATGTTTGTCAATTGAAAAATGTCTAATTTTGATAAATCTTGCAAAAATGGCCAAATTTGGTACCAAATTGTCTATTATACTCTCAATGAAAAATGAAGCAATTTTTTTTCAATTTGTCATGAATTTCGAGAAGACACAAGTAGCTTCCATGAGAAGCTACATTAATGCTAACTAATACCTAATGGATTCATTTTTTTTTATTATCTATTTTGTATTGACCAAGAATCTTGGGAAAAAAATGATGAAGATGAAGTAGAAAAGTCATTAACACTAAAAACTAATTATATACTTCCAATTCATAAGAAATCATATAATTTTATTTCGAAAATTTTAATCTCATCCAAATTTACAGTCGATTAAGCTTTCCACAATTCTCGGTAGAATGTAATTTTTCTTTGAAATCTTGTTTTTGTTGATTACTTGTGTTTAATAGTTGTTATTCTTGACATTTCATGGCATTCTAGACATTTTAAAGGCTGTTATCAACATTTGGACCATATTTATCTTGACATTTTATTTGTTTAGAATGAGATTTCGTTCTGAACATGAGAGTTCTCTACATTTCATAATATTCTTAACATTTTAAGTGTACTTCTAGACATTTCATTTTAAGTAGTATATTTCGTGTCAAGTTATTATTGATCAATATAATTTTTAATTATATAAATAATTTTGTCTTCGTTGTGGAATTTAAAATTGTTAATGAGGGCATTTTGATCTATATTATAGTAAAATGGACATTGAAAGAAATTTTGAACATTTCTTGTAAATGACTATGTAAAAGTGGTCATTTTTTTGTAATTTCCTCCTTTTTTTTCTTTTCAACTTGTAACAAATTTCTAGAGAAGAAGTAGCTTCCATGAGAAGCCACAATAATACAAGGTAATACCTAATGAGTAAATGTTATTTCATTATCTATTAGGTATTGACCAATGATTTTGGGTAGAAATGAAGAAGATGAAATAGAGAAACAATTAACTCACAAAAAATTTACATACTTCTAATTAAAATAAAATCATATAATTTCGTATTGAGAAATTTAATCTCATCCATAATTCTCGATAGAAGGTAAATTTTCTTCGAAATTTTATTTTTGTTGATAAGTTGTATTTAATAGTTTTTGTGATATATATGATGTAAAATGAATGATTAGATTTTTCAAACAATTAGTAGATATTTGTTGTAAGATTATTGGAGTATTTTTAAGTCAAATTCATATGTATTGTTTTGTTTTTCTCAAATATGGTGTCATAACCTGCTTAAATAATTTTGATAGATGGATTTGCAATGGTTGTGATGTATTGACAATGCCATTAATAGTGGAATAAATTCCTTCAAAAATGGTTGTTGAAGTTGAAGAAGATGATAAATGCATATGGTGAAGTGTCTGGCCGACATATCATTCTCGATATTTTATAAATGTCGAGAACGACACTTGAACTATAATTCTTGATATTGTTTCAAATTTCAAGAATTATGTTACAAACTTAGCGACACTACGGAACATTTTGTTTTTACCATTGACCATATTTCTTAAAAGTAGCATGTTTGTTTTAGGTATTTATGTTAGCTAATTTTATTTGTGTTGATGACATGTAGATATGGGAGATGTTATAAGATTCCTTGTCTCGCATGGTGGTAAAGCCAATGACGAGGATTTGCAATGATACATTTATGTTCACACACAAGTAGCCCTGTGTGTAATTGCAGATCAATATGATGTCGGAGAGCAAGAGGTGAATGTCGGAGTTGATCATTTATCACCAATAGAAGAAGCATTGTATGGGCATGAAGAAGTTGATGTGTTTGAACTAGAAGAGCCATGAATGATTTCAGATACGGATGTCGGCCTATTTGAAGGAAATCCATACTGAAAATGTAAAGGAATTGGAAGATCAATTGGAAATTGAGGAGAATCAAAACTTCTTCAACAAGAAACAACTACACACAAGGCTTCGACTACAGGATTTGACATAGAAGTTTCATTTCAAAGTTAAAAAGTTGAATATTAGATCTCTCATTATATGTTGCGCGGATACCAACTGCCATTGGCTATTATAAGCTTCTAAAATTAAAAAAAATCAGATATATTTAAGGTTTTGAGGTACAAACCCGAGCACACATGTTCTTTAGATGTTCGGTGGAATGCACACATGCATGCAACCAGTGCCCTAATTGGGCAACACATAATGTTGTTCTTGGATTATGCAAACCAACCATACATTCTCCCAGGTATTATCGGGGATATCGAATGTGAGTTCGGCGCATGAATTAGCTACAACAAAGCCTAGAGGGGTAAAGAGAAGGATATTGAATGGCTCTGAGGTTCACCTGAAGAGAGTTTTCAAAAATTGCCTTGCACATATTAAGCTCGACAACAATAACAAGTTCTTGTACTCCTTCTTAGCATTCGGGGAGAGTATACATGGCTTTCAAGATTACATGAGACCGATCATTTGTATTGACGGGAGTCACTTGAAGGGCTAGTACAAGTGAACTATATTAGTTGCTGCAGCACAGGATGCCAACTTGCAGATACATCCTATTGCTTGGGGATTATCAACGGGGAAACAAATGCATCGTGGAATTGGTTTTTCAAGAAGTTGAAAAATGTAGTTGACAACTCAAAAAAGCTAGTGTTTGTATCAGACGGGAAGAAGAGTATTAAGCGGACAATATCCAAGTTGTACCCGCTTTCTCAACATGGTGCCTGCATCGGGCAATATCCAAGTTGTTTGAAATCATATGTTTTAGACCTTGTGCTTGTCATGTGAATAATGAATTTGTATTTATTACTAACATGCTTTAGTTGAAGTCAAGACAATACCATACTATACTCATCATGAGAGCTTTTTTATTAATGATGATAGATTTATAATACACCTTTAATTGAAATCTTATTGAGGAACTTCTACGTCTAATCGGTTTGTTGTAAGTCTTTTTCGGTTTGTTGTAAGTCTTTTTTTAAATCTTATTTTCATATTATCGCTCTATCAATTGGTTCAACTTAGTCCTTGACATTTCATGATGGTCTTATCATTTCAAAAGATGTTATCGACATTTGAAATGTTGTTCTCGACATTAAATACCTGTTATTCTCGACATGATATTTCAACTGTCAGGAATGACAGTTCATAAATGTGTATACAATATAAGACCTAAATAACATGCAAGTACTAAAACAAAATACTGTTGTCTACATTTCAATTCTACATTAACACTAAGAACTATACCATCAACCAAGAAATATGCCTAATGATGGTAAAGAAAATGACATTGCAAATGTTTTTCCCAAACCCAACTGTAAACTAACTATGCATCCCACTTACCCTTTATACAACCAGACCATGTGAAAGGAGTCCGCGTATTAGCACCAGGTACCTTGATGCTGAGGGATCGAGGTCAAGATGGCAATGGAGCATTGACTGTATGAGGATCTGCAATGGTGGAAACCACATCTGAGAACTTTTTGGACAAGTCATCAACGATTCAAGCATCTATTTTGGATGCCTCGACATGATATTCGTCGGCCGCATGTTGGGCAAGGATAATTCATCATAATCATCATGTACATGCATATCTTCATCATACAAATTACAACCAAATCCACCGTACTCATCCTCACCTTATGGTCCCCAATTTCTGTAGCTACCTTGAACTTACATTTGATCATACTTATGTGATCGGTCACATGGTCCTTCATACTACACACATGATCCCCCATTTCCTTTTCGATATCAATGAACCTCACGTTTATTTTCTCCCTCAATTCACCCAGCCTGATCACAATCACATCCCTCTGTTAAGTTAAAGAGCTCTGACCTCATCCAAAGACACATGCCTCACTAGTGGACGATTTTCCAAACTAGAAGATGATGGCAAAAAGAGGCTCATGTATATATTCCATATTGTTGTATCTCCATGTACACATTTAACACATCTTGAGAGTTAGAGACCTTAGATTTCAATTGAAAGTATTGAGATCTTGATAATGTAAACACATTTATTATTGATTATAGTGAAATTCTCATTTTCTTGTGATTTTTTCCCATCTTGGGTTTTCACATAAATCTTGGTATTCTTATTTGTTCTTGTTTATTTCATTATTGTCATTATCTCACGATTAATTCATAACAAGTGGTATTAAAGCAAGGTTGATTTTTTGCATGGCATTGATGAAATATGATATTCCATTATTGGATCGAAACACGAGATTTACTTTATGGCAAGTGAAGATGCGAGCGGTTCTCCTGCAAATTGATTTTGATGAAGCCTTGCTTGACTTACATAAGATGCCTTCAACCTTGACGTAGGATGAAAAACGGCATAGGGATCGGAAGGTCCAACCTCAAATTCATCTACATCTTTCAAACTAAATTATTAAGGATGTTCTAAAGGAGAGAAGTACCGCTGCATTGTGGTTAAAGTTGGAGAAATTTTGTATGATAAAGAGCTTGATCAACAAGCTACACTTGAAATAGTACTTGTATTCTTACTGGATGTCCAAAAGTGCGTCATTGGATCACTTAATTTTGTTCAAAGAATCATGTCTAGTTTGGAGACGCTGGAAGTTAAGTATGATGAGGATGACTTGGCCTTGATGTTTTTGTGTTCGTTGTCGCCATCATATGTGACTTTTAAAGATACTATTCTTTGTAGTTGGGATACTGTCACTGTGGTGAGGTCAATGACGCTTTACTATCTAAGGAGAAGATGAGGCATCTTACAGAAAAGATCTGGGAAGGGGCATATTAAAGCTGATTGCTATGTTTTAAAAAATAGAAACAAAGCTGTTGGCGCTACTGATAAAGGAAAGCAACCTGTAAACATAGCGAAAATTGATGTTGTGGAAGATGAGTAAAGTGAAAGAGAACTTCTTGTAATTTCTGACATGGGTTCTAAACCTTGTGAGACTCGGCATGTACTTTCCATATGTGTCATAATAGAGACTAGTTTACATCATATGAAGAAGTTTCGAGAGGTACATTGATTATGGAAAACAACGCGCATTACAAAATTGTCGGAGTTGGGGCTAGAGGTAGGCAAAACCTAAACCAAGACAGTAAGTCACGGACTCACAAGAAAAACAAACCCTAACCTTATTAATTTTTCTCTCTCCCTCTCTTTCGCTTCTACAGCCACAATCCCAGACTCTCACTCCACTCGCCTTGCCACCTCTTTTATTTTCCACAATTACACGTTGGTCGCCAATTGTCCATGGTCAAGGGTCGCAGCCTCGCAGGTAGTCTTCAATTTTTCTTATGTGATGTTCATGTAATGCTTTTCTTATCCTGTCTTCTTTCAGAAAATGTATAAAATCGAAAATGAAAATGGGTCTCCTTCTTTTGAAGAAGATAATCCTTAAATGGGAGAGAGAGTCTACCAAGGACCTCAGCTCGAATGGGCCTCAAAATCCTTAAACTATTATTTTTTGATATGGATAGCTTATATTTGTACTCTCTGCTAAAGTGTTAATTTTATTCTCCTTTGCTTTTTAACCATGTTAATAGTTCGTTTGCCTTCTAATTATAACAGAACTACTTTGATCTTATCTTGTTTACAGACAACTATCTCTAGACTCTTTATTCCTAAAATCTGAAGGAATCATAGACTATAGTCTTCTATTGAGGTTGCATTTCAGAGCTTCTGAATATCTAAAATATTTGTTAGAGCCTCCTAATTCACCGTATACACCTGAGAGTTCGGCTACTGATATTGATAGTGGGCATCTCTTCTTAACATGAAAAACTTGGTATCTTAAACATTGATTTTAGGTTATCTATTTATTATAATTCATTCTTGTGGCATTAGTAATATGTTGTCTTATTGTATAACTTGAGCATTGGCAAATCTATTATTCTCGATCCTCACATGTCGATGTTTAGACTACTACATCTTTTTCCTTCCCCATTTTCAATCCTTTTTTAAAGTTGTTTACTTTAGATTTTGTTCTGTAGATTCAAACATGTCTAAAATGTTTATGATTCTGCATCTTTAGCTTGCAGATTGAGATATTTGTTTGTTTATTCACCTTCACTCCCCTCCTAAGGGGTGAATTTTTTTCCCTTCAATGCTTTGGACTTTTGTAAGTGCAAACCTGTTTGGATAATATACATCTTCTTCTATTCATAGCGGGGTCAAATATGAACTTTCTGGTCCTGGTGACCTGATTTAGTTTTCTATGGGACAAAAGTGTCATTTATTTGAGGAAGATATATCTGCAAGGTATTGCTTTCGTAGACATGGTGTGTTTTAGTTAAAATTGTCTTGGCATGTTTCTGTATGACGTGAAAGTGCATTATCTGCTTTACTTCTTTAGCAATTACTTCAATTGTCTTTTTTTTTTTTTTACATGGAAGTGTCCTTTGTTTGACACATGTTTGCTTCGTCAAGGTGTGATCGCTTCATGGGAGCTCTTGATTCTTCAGAGGGGTTTGGTTTTAATAACCCATGAACCTGGATCAGTCATCACTCTACTTGTTACACATATTCGAGGAAACACTTTGAAAGCATTCTCAATTGGTAACAAGGAAGCAGATCTTCTTTTGCCTGGTACTATAAGGTAACTTCAAGTGGTGAGATTATTAAGCTACTGGTTTCTATCCCATTTCTATAATTCTATTAATCTTTTTTTGTGGTTGTATTAATGCAGTTGTGAAATGGACACAATAGATGTAGATATATGTGAAGAAAATGGCACAACAACACCATGAAATGATTTTCTATCAGATCTTCCTCCATGTGCAATGTTAGCATAATGTAAAGGAAAATCTAATAGACTGACTTCGTATGTCTGGGACCATTTTACACTATTAGGCGCACGAGATGATCCTGATGTTAGGTGTAAGTGACACTATTGTGGAGTTGATTATGCTTGTGGTACTAAGAAATGTGGTACAAGTACTTTGGGTAACCATTTTGATAAATAATTGTAAGAAGTACCCTAGTAAATTGCAAGATAAAAAGCAAAAAAATCTTGTCTTTTGAGAAAAATGAGGGTGGTGGGACAATCTTATAGCTGTTGTTGGAGTAAGGAATAGTGTAGGGTTGCTTGTGCTAAGATGATAGTACTAGATGAATTACCGTTTAGGTTTTTGAAGCTCGTGGTTTTAGAGTATTTTGTCGTGTTGCATGTCCTCAGTTTCAAGCTCCATCTCATAGAACTCTCGTTAGAGACATTTATCAGTTATATTTGGATGAAAAGTTGAATTGAGAAACGTCTTTTCATTTCACTATCAACGAGTTTCCCTCACAACTGATACTTGGACATCTATTCAGAATGTCAATTACATGTCTCTTACTACACACTTTATTGATTCTTATTGGACGCTTAATAAGCGTATTTTGAGTTTCTGTGTTGTTCAGAATCATAAGGGAAAAATGATTGGAAAAATGATAGAGACTTGTTTGCGTGATTGGGGGATTGAAAAAAATTTTACAGTCACTGTTGATAATGCAAGCTCCAATGACACGGCGCTTTCTTATCTTCGAAGGAAGGTTGTCGGTTGGGGTGGAAATGGATGTGTTCTAGATGGAAGATATTTTCACTTGAGGTATTGTGCACACATTATCAATTTGATTGTCTGTGAGGATTATAGAGAAGCACACTACTCTAATGTAAATATTGACAATGCAATCAAATATGTTAAATTTTCTCCTGCTAGATAAAGATATGAGAAATTGAAGAAGTGTGTGAGGCAAGAAAAGATTGATTTCAAGTCCATTGTGTTTCTAGATCTTCCAACTAGGTGGAATTCTATCTATTTGACGTTGGAAACGACATTGAAGTTTGAAAAAGCTTTTGAAAGGTTAGAATAAAAGGATGCACATTATTTGCATTACTTTCGAGAGGAGGATGGTGGTAGAAGGAGGAGTGGACCTCCTTTAAAGTTAGACTGGGAAAATGGAGTTGTGTTTGTTAAGTTGCTTAAAAATTTCTACAATGTGACTTTGAGTTTTAGTGTGTCATCGCATGTTAGTGCTTGTACTTATCTTCATGAAATATGTAATCTTTGGATGAATGGAGATTAAAAGGAAATTTCTGGTTGAGTGAAATGGCGACTAACACGAAGAAGAAATTTGATAAATATTGGGGTAAAATGGAAAATGTGAATCCATTGTTGCTTATTGCTTCTATCCTTGATCCAAGATACAAAATGGATTGTTTTGAATATTATTTTGGCGATCTATACTTGGACGAGGAAGTTGTTAGTAGCATGATGAAGTCTTTGAAAACCAATTTCATGGATATTTATCAGTGGTACGTGGATTATGAAGGTGTTTGTGGAAGTAGTGAAGTATCAATCAAGGATTCTTTAAATTCTTTCAATTTAGATAAAGGTTGTTCTTCTTTGAATGATTCTCATCTTTCTAGGTTTTTGGAAAAACAAGCAGTACAAGATTGTGTTGAGATAAAAAAAATTATGTGGAAAGATACTTATTGGATGCTCGTGAAAGCATAGAGAACAAGGACTTTGATATTCTCGATTGTGGAAGGTTAACAAAAATCAGTATGGTATTTTGTCCAGTTTGGTTAGGAATGTGTTGGCAATTCAAGTTTCAACCATTGCTTCAGAAAGTGTATTTAGTACCAGAGGAAAGATCCTTGATTTTTTTCGAGTTCTCTAAGT
Organism: Fraxinus quadrangulata; assembly: GCA_903798255.1. Classification (NCBI taxonomy): domain Eukaryota; kingdom Viridiplantae; phylum Streptophyta; class Magnoliopsida; order Lamiales; family Oleaceae; genus Fraxinus; species Fraxinus quadrangulata. The sequence goes on along the minus strand of CAIGRB010033426.1, from coordinate 11,163 downwards.
CCTAAAATGGTGGAGGTCTTAGTATGCACTCAAAATTGGTTGAAAGCTTCTTTAAATTTGGATGGTTTCTGCATGGAAGATGTTGAGCACTACAACCAATTGGATGAAGGTAATATATAAAGCAATTTTATTATTTTAAGTTATTTCTAATTATTTTTTTTCAACTTAATCACTTTCTTTTTTGTAGAACTTTTAGAATCAATGAATTCTACAACGACTGAAGATGATCAAGGGCCCAACTATAAGTGATTAGTTTGTTTTGCAAGTTTCCAGGTATTTCTTTTTATCAATTTCCACTTTCAAAGCTTCTTTGATGCTTCAATTTTGCTCATTTGACATTCCATTAATGATTCACATTTAACAACTTATCTTCCTCCACTTTTGTTTTTGCTAGTAGCTTATTGATATACATCAACTATTGTTTTTGCCGGCGGCTTATTGATTCACATCAACTATTGTTTTTGCCAGCAGCTTATTGATTCACATCCACTTTTTTTTCTGCAATTCATTTTTTGTCTCTTACGGTGTATAATATCATGTGGAACTCTTTTGACATCTTTATGCCAATGTAATGCTTGGTTTTGGTTATTACTGTTTCAATTTTTGGAACTCAAGCTTAATTATTTATATTGATCAATGATGATACCCTAGTTAATACAATATGTCTTCACTATGGATCATGAGAAAAGGTGAACTCCAAAATGTCCAACCCGATCGAACTTGATTAGGTTGGGTTGGGTTAATTTTATACAAAACCGAACATATTGGGTTGGGTTGGGTTGGGTAAAGTTGGGGCTATTAGAACACTTATAGATGTAATACATGTTCCAAAGCTGAAGATGAACTCATATCTTTGAGTGCATTTAACTCAAAGGGTTATAGATACACCAGTGAATGTAGAGTTTTGAAGGTGAGCCGAAGTGCTCTTATTGTCATGAAGGGACATAAAATCTTTATACAATTGTACATTTTGCAGGGTTCCATAGTAATAGGAGACCATCAATTTCTACTTCTTTTTTGATGATAAAGGGTCGTCGTATGTTTTCAAATTCTGGTTCGCGTAAGACTTTTTTAGCTGAAGCAACCAGTGCAGCTTGTTTACTGATTAGTCACTCATCCTCAACTGCTATTGAGAAAAAGACACCAGAAGAGGTATGGTCTGGTAAACCTTATTGTTATTCTGATTTCAAAATCTTTGGGTGTCCTACTTATGCTTTTGTGGATAATGGAAAGTTGGAGTTCAGGTTTAGAAAGTTTATTTTTCCTGGGTATAAATCAGGTGTGAAGGGATATAAATTGCGGTGTCCTGAAACAAAAAAAAAAGTGGTGGTTAGTAGAGATGTAGTATTTGATAAACTTGTTAGGTTCATGGTTCACCTTGTGGGGTTTCTGATAAAACTGAGGAACAAAATCATTCAACTCAATTGGAGTTGAAAATTGGTCCAGGGGTCCAATCAGAGGTTTTAGAACAATTTATTACATATCACTCTAGTTTAGAGTTGACAGACAATAATACTTTACGTATACCACTAGCAACACCATGGTATTCAATTGTTAAGGTTAGACCTCACAAATAGATTAGACTTCCATAGAAGTATGGAGAAGCAGATTTGGTAGCTTATAATTGAGTGTGGCTGACTGAGGAATCTGCTACATATTTAGAGGCAGCCAGTTGTAGTGATTCTAGCAGATGGTTGATTGCTATATTGGAGGTGATAGAGTCATTGAATAAAAATAATACTTGAGGCTTAGTGAAATTACCTAAGGACAAAAAGGTTGTTCACTGTAAGTGGGTGTTCAAAAGAAATGAAGGCACATTAGGGATTGAAGACACAAGGTATAAGGTCATATTCGTAGCAAAGGGCTACAGTCATATTACAGATGTTGACTTTACAGATGTACTCTCACCAGTTGTAAAGCATAGTTCCATCCGGACCTTACTTGGAGTGGTGGTTAAGAAGGACATAGAACTTAAGTAGATGGATGTCAAAATAACATTCTTACATGAAGAACTTGAGGAGAGCATTTACATACAATAACGAGAGGGCTTCATAGTTTTTGAAAAGGAAGACTACGTGTTGTTGAAGAAGTCCTTGTATGGACTGAAACAGTCACCAAGGTAGTGGTATAAAAGATTTGATTCATTCATAACTAGTTATAGTTTCATTAGAAGTAATTATGATAGTTGTGTGTACTTCAGAAAGGGAGATGGTGGATCTATCACATATTTGTTATTATATGTTGATGAAGGTTGGCATAATGTACTTGAGTCAGAAGAGGTACATTAAGAAGGTGTTTCAAAGGTTCAATATGCTGAATGCTAAGGCTGTCAGTAATCCCTTGGCTGCCCACTTTCAATTATCATCTCACTTGTATCCTCATTCAGATGAAGACATTGATTACATGTACTAAGTTCCTAATTCTAGTGCAGTTGATTCGCTTATGTATGATATGGTTTGTATAAGACTAGATTTGGCTCATGCGGTCAGTGCAGTTAGTAGATACAAGGCAAATCTTGACAAGGAACATTGAAAAACTGTGCAATGGATATTCAGATACTTGAGAGTCTCTTCTAATACTTATTTGCATTTTTGTAGAAATACAGATGGAGTCATTGGATATGTGGATTCAAATTATGCAGGGGATCAGATAAAAGGAGATCATTGTGTTTTTCCTTGGAGGCTTTGCATCAACTGGAAAGCTACTTTGTATAATACAGTAGCTTTTTTCTACAACATAGGCGGAGTACATGGCCATTACAGAGGTATGTTATATGGTTGAGAGGATTTATTGGTGAAATTAATGAAATCTTGCATATTTCTATAGTACATTGTTATATTCAGAGTGCTATTTTCTTAACTAAGGATTAAATGTTTCACGAAATGACTAAGTACATTGATCTGAAGTATACCTGATATGATTGCTCGTAGTGATATTGTAGTAAGCAAGGTTGATAATAAGGATAATCCTACTAATATGATGACAAAATCACTTCTCATTGCTAAGTTTGAGCATTACTTGAACTTAGTAGGTATTTGTCATTGATTTAACACATTGGGCTTGTTTTGAGGAGGAGGAATGTTGTTTACTTGGAGATGTAATTTTTGAATTCTTTGTATTGAAATATAGTTCAAGGTGGAGATTTGTAGCGGTGTGACTCAAATTCCATGTGATGTGGTGTTTGGTTGAATAAAAGAAATTTAAGGAGTTTTGACTATGTGAGTCCCAATTAATAACGATTAAATTTCATCAAAGATTGAGAGTTTGGCTTGAAAAATGATTTTATGATGGTGAAAACATCATTTGAAGAATTAAACCCGAGAATGGGGCACCACGAAGAAAAATAGGGCAGAACGCTCAGCGCCGCGACGCCAACCCCCTGTGCGAAAAGCAACGCCCTGGGTCGCCTCTCAACATCAAGGCACTGTCCTCGATGCCAAGGCATCAATGTGATGGCGCCTGAACGGATTTTTCGGGATTTTGCAAATTTTATGAATTCTTCTACAACTTGAACATCAAAGAGAGGCTCCAATATATATTTTACATTGTTGTATCTCCATATATACAATTAACAAAATTTTGAGAGTTAGAGAGTTTAGATTTCAATTGAGAGTATTGAGTTCTTGACTATTTGAAATGGACATTAGTATTATTATCGACCCCTTATTTTCTTAAAAATCGTTATTCTTTGATTCTATTCAATTATGTCAAGTCGAATGTATAAAACTTGCGTAATGTATTACTCATAGTCTCCAAATTATAGTATACTAAAGAAGTAGAAAATCCTTAACTACACATAATAAAAATTATTAAACCATATTTTGGCAAAAGAAAAAAAGAATAATTAATGTTCTATATTTAACAATGTTTTGAAAATCAGTCCGATTATTAACTCGAAAAAGCTAAAGGGTCAATGGTCAAACAGTCAAACTGAGATTGACCAAAATTAAAATAACAAATAAATTTATATAATATATTAACAATTTTATAATTAAAATAATATTTTAAAACCTATTATTTACCATTTATTACTTATGAAATTTAAGTAGTGAAATCAAATGGGCCAAAACAATTTTATAGTCCATATGTCCAAAGTCCAAATCCAAACCTTAATATGGAATATGCATACGCACTTATGCAGAGGCAATAGTTCTACATTCATTCCTATTTCGTTGTCTCTCACACATAAAATAT
>CAIGRB010033417.1:73405-83477 GCA_903798255.1 Fraxinus quadrangulata | reverse complement strand
AAGACAGTGAAATAGACCTTTGTGAGCTCGGTTGTGGGTCGAGCCGAGTCATTGCCACCTCTATCTATCCAAGTGTGTATGAATTGTGGCCGCATCTGAATTTACACGAGCAAAACTCAGACACCTGAGTCACCAAAATAATAATAATAAATAAATAAATAAATTTTCCATTTGTAATATGCACAAAGGTCAAACAGCTCTCTCCCTCAAGACAAAGATCCCCAAATGTTTTTTTCTAAAAGGCTCGTGCGGGTTAGGCTAATCCATAACATTACTAGTTCTAGGTAGAGGTGGGCATTCTTTTCTAGAACTAGTTGAACCGGATCAAAAGTAAATAGAACCGATTGATTCGGTTCCGATTCCTTCACTAAATGGGTTGATTTTGGGACCATACATCAAGAATTGATCGGTTCCAATCCGATTCTCAGTATTGCTTTGAAAACTAACAGTGAATTCGGTTCTCTCAAATATCTCTTTTTGCTTACAATAAGATGCACTAGACCTCAAAATTATCTCACGTTAAAATTTAATTTTCCATACACTTCTTCTTCTTTCCTTAAATGAGTAATCGAAATTCAAATCTAAATAATTTTATAAATATTCTACAAATTCATAGTTTTAATGCAAAATAATAGGAAAAATATATTTTTAGCCCCTGTTTGTTTTCACTTTTAAGCAAAATTCCTACCATTGCTATAGTAATTTAGCCGCAATCTTTGACCTCTTTCTCTCATAGTGGGCCCCAATGTTTTGAAAAAAGGGATAAAAAATTTGATTTTTATGTTAAAACAATTTAAAACAAATAAGGGCTTAATTCAAATATTTCATAAAAATTCAAATTTCTTATTGTTTTCAAAAGTGGTTGACCATCAAGAATCATGATAATTAAGAATCACTAAAGATAATTAGGCTATTGTTGTGTAGATTTTCTTTAATTTTCGATCGAGATTTTACCGTTTATGCTGTATTTAATAGTTTGTCGTTTTTTTTTTTTTGAGTTAGTCTTGAGCTTTGAAGTGATTTGTTTTTTTTCGTTGCCTTGCTCAATTGAGTTTTTGTATTGTTAGATTACAAGAATAACAGGTAGTTTCATACTCTATTTTTGTTTATTTTCAATTTGAAAAGTAATTTCATAATTTATTTTTATAATTTTTTTAATATAAAGAACCGAATCGGAATTTGTCAATTGGTTTTGGCTCGGTTTTNTTGCTCAATTGAGTTTTTGTATTGTTAGATTACAAGAATAACAGGTAGTTTCATACTCTATTTTTGTTTATTTTCAATTTGAAAAGTAATTTCATAATTTATTTTTATAATTTTTTTAATATAAAGAACCGAATCGGAATTTGTCAATTGGTTTTGGCTCGGTTTTCACACTTATATTTACACTTCAATCACTTAGTTACCGTTCATTAACTCGTTTATTACTGTTCACTAAATATCTCTTCTATAAAAGTGGCCCTCTCTCTCTCTCTCTCTCTCTCTCTCTCACTTCACACTTTCGCTTTTGGATGAGCTCCTCTCCACAACGAGAAATCATACCCTAAGATGAAGAAGAAATGTATAATCACCCAGATGCAGTCCATTTTCTTCTTTTTTTGTCTTGGAGTACTGAGCTTGCAAATGGGGATTTTTTATTTACTATGAGATCAACTGTTCAATTTTGTTGTCCAATTTGTTGTCCACCAAATTACAAATTGACATATTATGAAAAATTAAAATTGATATTAAGGTTGGAAAACTAAAATTGATGACAACTTAAATTTTCATGGTGTGTCAATTGTAATTGAGTGGACAACAAATTGGACAGCAAAAATAAAATACAGATCTAAACTTTGAAACAAAGTGAATAGACTGCATTGGGCCTGGGCCACTTGGCCCAACACTTCTTTTAATGCTCCTCCAAAAATCATTGCAAGAAGTAATTTTTCTGCTCTATGAATCTTTTTTTAAAAAAAAAAAAAATCTCTAGCGATATCGGGTAAGATTTTGGATTATTTAGATGTTTGTTAAGCATATATTTTGTGGATCGATTGACATAACATTTTAATTTTTTAATTGATAATTTTCTTCCAAAAATAAGTGAATGTGTAATCTCATGAATTTATTGTAAAAAGTTGGAAATCTAATTTGCAAATCTGTAAGTTTTATGATTCTAACACTTTTATGGGAAATTATACAAAATTAGGGGTTTAAAGATAGTTTTTTTAAAATTAGATCCAAAGTTTATTTATTCAAAACTCAGGTAATATATCAAAACCCTAACTCTAATTTATCACTCTCAACTCCCTCACCCCTCATTCTCTCGCCTCACTTCCCCCGCTTCTCTCCCTCACCTCTCTCTCTCTCTTGCCTCACTTCCCCCACCTCTCTCCCCCCTCTTCGTAGCACCGCCTGCCAACGGCAGCATCGCGACTTGAACGACGACGTCGACACTGTGAACGACGAACTCCGCCTCTCTTGCTCTCGGTAGGGAACATTGTACCACAACCGTCGCGATATTTTGTGGTGGTTTCTTCCTCCGATCTGCTACTTTATGGGAGTTTTTTGTGTATTTTTGTTGGTGATTGTTGCAGGTTTGGGGGTTTTATTGGTAGCTATGGTGTGGTAGTGTTGTATGAGATGATGGATTGTAGGAGGCAGTGATGGTTGTGATGCTATTGTTGATTGGATTTGCAGGTGCTGGTGTAGTGATGGTTGTGTTGGTGGTAATGGTGACGTGGTGGTGATGTTGGTGGTAGTTGTGACGTTGGTGGTTGTGGTGATGTTGGTGGTAGATTTAGTGGTGGCGGCTTTGTTGGTGGCAGGGTTATTGTATGGTGTGGTGGTGGATCTGACGAGGTTTGTTGGATCTGGCGGTGGCGGTGATTTTTGTTGATGGAGGTGGTAGTTGGCTTGGGCGCGGTGGTTGGTTTGGGCGCGGTGGTGAGCGGTCAAGGTGGAGGATCAGGATCAGAGGTGGAACCGGTGTGTTGGTTAATTTGTAACCAACCATTTTGTTATCCGTGATATAAAAAATATATAATCTGTGACCGTGAAAGAATGTGACCAAATAATTTGAAAATTTGTGGTCATGTGACCTACAAATTTTTTGATATGTGACCATTAATAATCTGTGACCAATTAATTTTGAAATTGGTGACCGATGAATAAATTGTGACCTATAAATTTTTTGATCTGTGACCATTAAGTAATCTGCGATCAATTAAATATGAAAATCTGTGACTTACGAATAAAATTGTGACTATTAATTGTATAATTGTAATCTAATTATATTTAATTAATAAATATTTTTAATTAATTACCTAATACCTGAGTTTTGAATTTTTAAATTATCTATCTTACTTTTGAATTGGTGTAAACTATACACCTGAATTATGAATTTCCCCCCACTTTTATCCCTTCAAAACCCAAATATGGCCTACATGTGTAATCAACCCTTTTAATAATAATAAAAATAAATAAATTTTCTACTAGTGACATGCATAAAGGTCAAACGGCTCTCTCCCTCAGGACAGAGAGCCCTAAATGTTTTTTTCTAAAAGGCTCGTGCAGATTAGGCTAATCCATAGCATGACCAGTTCTAGGCTCCTTTAACTATGGGTCAATCTGTCTTTACACCTCTACTTACAGTCTGATCATTGAATGAATTGATCTTAAATGAAATTTTACTATTTTTCTCTTCTAGAGAAAGTATTAATCGTAGAGAAAATGAAATTTCCTCAATAAATGCAAACCCCTCCGATATGATTTGAGAATAATATTTCTTGTAGCATCCAAAAAATATGATTTTGGCCAAAATCATTAACAAAAATAATAAAATGACTTTTCTGTATGGAAGGTGACGATCCTAATGGATCAACTAGTCTGTTAAATCAGATAATATAAAAATAAGTTGTATGACATGACTATTATTTCATTAATCCTTCTCTATTGTGCCACAAATATTGCTATATCATCACGTGATGTAATATTAACCTAGAAAATTTTCAAAAATTGAGGCCTTGAATCGACACGATATGTTGTAGAACTTGAAAATAAACGGGTGGCAACAAAGGCATAACTTGTGCATAATGTACGTAGGGACGACTAAGTATTTCTTGAATACTAAACTAATTGTGGCACATGAACCACAACATTTGTCCTAAGAAGTCCAAGTGCATTGTTAGAGAAACACAATCTATGTGCACAATGAGTTTGGAGCAAATAGCAAAATACACCTTTTATATTGTCTTTTAGCTACCTTCAAATTGAATTTTTCATTTTTTTTTTTGTTTTTGTAATTTAACATGAGTACTTTTTAAGTCTGTGAAATAAGTCTAAAAATTAAGGGTCTGTTCTCTTTGCTATTTTCATGCCATTTTCAATTTTTGAAAATATTGAAAACATGTTTACTTACCTATTTTCATAAACAAATTTTCAAAAACGAGTTTAAAATTTACAAAGAAAACAGAAAACGCCAAAAAAAATTGTTTTGACTGTTTTTATTTAAAACCAAGTCAAAACTTCATTTTTTTTGTTTTTGAAAACAATTTTTCAAAATGACAAAAAGAACACGTTTTCAGTAATTTCAAAATGGACATTCAAAACACAAAATCCAAAATGAATTCAAAACTTAAAACTAAAAATTAAAACACGAAGAGAACAACCTCTAAATTGTTAGAAAATAATTGAATCTTGCCTTTAACATGCTCTCTTATATGTAAACTGAATATACTTTTCAATCCATCATTCGAAATTTGCACAAGTTCTTATAAATGGATGGTGATGAAATTTGAACCTCGATATTTTGCATGACTTTAGTATGTATTAACTATCTTATTTAAAATTTTAAAATTTTAGAGTAAAGGGTATACGCTTAAATTTGTCTTATATTATTTAACTCATGTTTGGTTTAATTTGAAATTAAATTTTGATAAAAATTGATAAACTATGTGATTGAAAAATTGATAAAAGTAGTGAGTCCTATGAAATGTGATTAAAAATGAATTCGAAAAAAATGAATTTTATAAAATAGGGACAAAGAGATGGCTTATAGAACATTGGGTGATAATTGATATGCTTACATTCTCAAATTAATTTTAAGTCGCGATCAACTTTTTAATAGCTAAGATATGATAATTGTGCCTATTTCTGAATAATGTTACTTGTACGTAAGAAGTTACATAATGATTTATATAAATGTGATGTGGTGTCAAAAAGAGAGTAGAGAAATTTTTTTTTTTATTGCAAAAATTTTGACACAGCCATATCTCATCACATCATGTTTATGTAAAATATTATGTACATATAGCACAGTCGCATCAGAAATTATATTAGGGTTTCTGAGACTAGTGTTTGATTGTAGGCTGGTGTTTTGAATAGATAGAAAGAAGGGAGAGAATTCTCAGTAAATAAAAAATTTTGAACTTTCAATTCAAGACTTCCGACTAATAAACCCTTGTAGATTTAAAGGAAAACAAGAAAAACACAATTTTGTTTCGTGAACATATGTGAACGGAACAATTAGCATAATTTAATATTTTTAAAAAAAATATTTTTCCTACTAAGTTTAGAGACAATGAATAACATAGCACTACACTCCAGAGACTTAAAATATAAGTAAAAAATATCAATATATTTCTCTTTTATGAGTTCTTATTTCCTAAAACATTCAATTGCAATAAAATATTTCTGTGTCTCTGTCAGTAATGTCTTCAAGAAATAACTGAAGATCATTCGATGAATAAAATTATAAGTAATAGTGAATCAGTTGACTGCTTCTCAATCATCCCAACCAAACGTGCCATGAGTCTTGATCAGCAGTAGCTCCATAAGGGGATGTCAATATCTTCATAAGGATCTTCCGTAATTAATGGATCAAAGAATCCTCCATTGAGGAGGATATCTGCGTACTTAGGGGAATCAAAGTTGTACCATGAGGCCATTATAGGCTCATCTGCAACATAGGGTACTGTGTAGTCATTGATCAATGGTGGTACTAGTGAGACAGCATCATCTTCAATGAGGCTGCAGACAGGCGATGAAGAAGATAAAGTTGGAGATGGGGTGGCTGGTTGTGGTGTTGAGGCTGATGACGCGGAAGAGACGGGCGGTCCCGACAGAGGAAAACCACCGTTGGCGGCGGCGGCTGCCATCCTTTGGATGGACTTCGGGGACATGATGGTATTAGGGTGGAGGCTTTGTGATTTGGATATTGGGAAGTTAAAATTGGCTGAAGTTCCCTTAAGGCATAAGACTGCAGCATCATATGCCCTAGCAGCTGCCTCTGGTGTTGAATATGAACCTAACCATATTCTCATCTTTTGGTTTGGTGCCCTTATTTCAGAAACCCATGATCCCCAGCTTCTCATTCTAACTCCCTTGTACTTTTTGCATAACGAGGAGGAGGACGAGGGTGAGGGTGAGGGCGACAAAACTTCTTTGGCTGCCCCTGATTGGATCTTTTGGTCCTTCTTCACCATTCTTGGATTACCTCGAAGAATCAATATTCGTGTCGTCCCACAATGTTCTGAACTCAACTCGTCTTACTTGAATCAACGAAAAACTGGACCCCGAATCTTGAATCCGGGGGACCTTTTCAACAGAAGATGTGATAAGCTAAAATGGGAGAAGAATCAATGAAGGGTTTCTCTTTTTTTGTATATCTGATAAGGATAATGCAATTTGAAGTGATTATTTAGGAGAAAAGATTGATATTTATAGATGGGGTTTTGGGGTTTGATGTGATGTACAGATCTATTTGGTCAAGGATAGCAATGTCTTCATGTAACATCAAATGGGTGACATATTTTTTAATTTTTTTAATTAAATAAAATATACCAATGACTTTTTTGACCCCATGGGAATCATTCACAGTCATGCTAAATAAACATAATCAAAGACATGTTAAAAAACATGGAAAACACGTGTCGCACATGATTGAATAATTCAAAAAAATAAAAACAATACCCAATTATTATATGCCCAATCACCATGTCCTTCATTCATGTCCTTTAGTCTGTCCAAAGAACATTATTCTTATTTGCAGGCACCATATAAGTGCTGCGCTGGTAGCACTTGTATGGTGCTTTTTTTTTGCCAGTTTTGCTGCAAATCAATAAAAAATTGGTAAGTGTCTAATTTGTAAAGATTCTGTCAAATTCCTCATGTACGTGTAGTATCACTATGGTAAAAATACCATTTTAATGCCTTTTGAACTCACTATTATCATTTTTGTATCGTGGTAAAAATAGCCCATAGCCCTAGCTATTGTGACTTTTTAATGCTTTTTTGATAAATTTAGCCCCTGTTTAAGATCCATCTTTTGGGTGAAATATATTTTTGAATAGTAATTTTTTGAAGAACGTATGATTAAAAAATAGAGAAAAATTTTAAGTTTACGAGTAAATTTATTTTAAGGAGAATGTGTGATTAAAAATGAGTTTTCGAAAAGTGCATTTTAAAAAAAAAAGGGGGGGGAGGGGGGAGGGGGGGCTTAGAATAGGATCTCTAGATCATTTTTTGACACTCGATTCATTTTTTGTTACATTACTTCAAGATATCATATCCTTAGCCCCTGTTTGATTGTTATTATTTCGAGGGAATTGAGTTTTGAATATGATTTTTTGAAGAATATATAGTTAAAAGGTAAGAAAATTTTTTGGATTTACTTGAAAAATAGTTTATTGTATAAATGTATGTTTGAAAATGAGTATAAAAATTAAAGAGTTTTAAAATACTATTTTTTTTTAACGTGTCGAGTACAAAGAATAGATAGTTTGACCTATCGGTATTCAACTGAGTTAAAGAGAGAATATGAAGCTTCTTCTCCTCTTCCTTACCAATATGCTGAGTACAGCTGAGAAGTGTCAAGTTTTTCAAAAGCTACCCCATCACACATGTGCTAAGAATAGGTACATTTTGCAGTCCAGTTTTTCTCAATATCCATTCTTGACTTTCACTACAAGTCACTTCCATTGACACATAGAAAATGACTCCAGAAAAAGTAATTTAGCCCTGCTATTGGCCCTGTCCATTTAGAAAAACCGAAAGTAAATTTGAATTCTCGCCCTTAGGGCCACTGATCAGTCTTTTGACCATGTACTATTCATATAAAATACATATATATTGTTATGAAGTGTAAAATAATTTTGAATGATTGGAAATTCAAGAAGTTCGAGGAGCATCCCATTTTTGCTTGAAGCTTAATTGAGTAACTAAAATTTCAAGATTTGGCGCTCGTAAAAGAACTCGTAATTCCAAATCGCTGAAATACGAACATAGACATTTTAAAATGAAACTTCAAGAATTAGTATCATTTTAGAGCACAAGAAGCAAAAACTACTAGTTTGGTAGGTTTAATTAAAGCTCAAAAAATAGTCAGAATTTAAGGTTAGTGTTCGTTAGGGTTTATGAATAGTTTTGATATATTTTGCACTATACATAGTAATATTTCACTGTATCACGTGTGTATATAATATATGGAAATAAAATAATAAATGCTAGTAAGTGAAAAATAAGGATTCTATGAAAAGCAGCTTCCAGGATTCTGCAGGATGCTCATGGGAGTGTGCTTCCCTTAGAATAATCTATGCCAAAATAATCAAGAAAACAAGAATAAGTACGCGCTTAGAATTAATTATAAGCAGAAAAAAGGAAAAATGAAAAACAGCTGGTGCTGCTCTGTTTGCATGTATCTCTCAAAACGCGTATATACAGATGATGGAATTGAATAAAATAAAGAATTTGCAGAACTGCAACCGTTTGATGGACTAGAAGCTGACGCCAACACGATTTGACTTTTGCTCCAGGAATTTTCAAAGGTTTTGTTTTCAGACTACTTCGCCTATGGTAAGATACAACTGAAAGATAAACACTTTTTATAGTTTTTGCTTTGGGAAAAGCCATTATACGCACAAATGAACATGTCGACATGCATCTTTTGGAACAAAATTCCTTTCCCATGTGGGGCCATGGGTTCACATATCGAGCAAGGCGTAAAGTGGCTTCACACGCCGACCATAGAGCCAATCAGACTCAAACCGACTCCCATCTACCACCATGAAAAGATCATGCGAACGGTCAAATTAAGGTTGTTCATAAATTCTACAACTGCCTATTTTACGATGCGAACCAATTACATTAGTTTAATACAACATAGGGATACTTGGTCTCGAGCTGATTCACTTTTACACCTTTAAAGATAATGTGTAATTAAAAAGTAGAAAAAAAAATTTTCACACACTTGTAAAATATTTTATTGTGAAAATATATTTAAAAAAAAAAAACCTCAGACTAATGGTGGTCAGACATGGGCACGTGTTAACGACAAGCTGAAATAAATCTTTTTCCAACAAGTTGTCAGAAATGCCGCCACCTTGACCTCGATCCTAAAAGATTTAATTGAAGTTGACAGGACAGGTAAAGAGTGTCACTCACACTGAAACTTCCCTCAATGTAATCCAGCTCATGCATGGATGATTGAAAAAAAAAATGACAAAGTAATATTATTTTAATAAAATGAGAGAAAAATGTAGTATAATTTTAACGAGGGGTCAAATGGGAGAACTTAAGGGGTACTTTTAAGTAAACTTATTTATAAATAAAAAAAAGCAAGTTTTATATCAAGTAATATTTTTTTTTTAGAAACGTAAGAGAGCATTTTCAACGGTAGTTTAAAATTGGGTATAAATTGGTATCTTTAAAATTACTCTTCCATCCTCATTTACATATCGGTGGATATAAATTCAAATTTTATTCCAAATATAATTTTTGGAATAATATTTTTATTGAGAATGGATGATTGAAAAAAAGGAATTTTTTATTTATTTATGTGTAATATTATTTTATTGAAAAAACATGATTTAAAAAAGAGATAAAAATGTATTATGATTTTGATGGGGGCCTAGTTATGTCAACGAGTCGAGTCGAGCTCGAGCCGGAAAAAAAAAAGCTCGAGCTCGGCTCTAGGTTTTATGGACCGAGCTTTTTTGGGCCCAAGCCGAGCCGAGCAAAGTCCGGCCAAAAAAATGAAGCTCGGCCAGAGCTTTAGCGGGTCGAGTCGAGCCGAGCCGGCTAGTTTTTTTTTTTT
>CAIGRB010033417.1:45174-60716 GCA_903798255.1 Fraxinus quadrangulata | reverse complement strand
TCCGGGTAAATGAGGAAAGTTTATCTTTTTAAAAAAAAATTAAAATAAAAATGTTTTGAAAAATGTATATTTAAAATTTTTTTTACAAAATTTGTGTATATATATATACACAAAAGTTTAACCGTTTACATTTTTAATATAGTATAAATCTTTAAAGATTACAAATAGTTTGAAAAATGTATATTTCAAAAAAATTAGAAAATGTGTATGTATATATATTTTTTGAATTTTAGGTTTTGTAAAAATAAAAAAAAATACACGAGCCGGCGAGCCGAGTGGCTCATTTTGGGAGAGCTCGGGCACGAGCCGAGCTCGTCCAAAAATCAACGAGTCGAGCTTAAGCTCGGCTCCTGCTTGCACGAGCTGAGCTCACGCAGGCGTAGCAGGCTCGGCCCATTGCCACCACTACAGTTCATCAGCTAAAGACTATCAGCAAAATGAAAACAATCTTTATTTAAAGACTAGCTAAGTAGCTAAGTGTGACAGAAGAAATCATTCTAATAAAAGAAAAAAGAACATTTATCTTTTCCCTATCTTTTGACGTTTGAAAAGAATGTAAATGAGAAAAGATCCTCATGTGATCATTAAAATTTCTACGTGTTCTTTTGCCATTTTATTTTTTCTATGTCCAGTATTCTGAAGTAATGGAGTGATGCTTTCAAGTTGAACATGTCATAACATAAAAAGCTTTAATCTCGTTGACCTTAAATTTTATACCTCCAATGTGATCAAAAGATTGAACAAATTGTTAATCACGTGTGACTTCCTCCAAGGGTGATGGAGTTGATTGCTCGCACTCCGATGGTCAAATCAATTGAAGAAATCAACATATAAATGTGGGACGACTTTAGACACAAGCTTCCAATATAAAAAGGGAGTAGGATTTGGGGTGTGTCGAGAATAATAAAAGAAAGTAAAGTTGTAAGTTAAGAATTTAAACTTACATTACCTTGAAAATGATATTAAGGGTGAGCTTTTATAATAGAATATGACGATTAAGAGTCGTTAGATGAGGGAAAACTTAGCCTCATCCCGACAGC
The DNA here is from genome assembly GCA_903798255.1 of Fraxinus quadrangulata. Taxonomy (NCBI): domain Eukaryota; kingdom Viridiplantae; phylum Streptophyta; class Magnoliopsida; order Lamiales; family Oleaceae; genus Fraxinus; species Fraxinus quadrangulata. Next base: position 59,676 of record CAIGRB010033417.1, on the reverse strand, counting down.
TGTGACCTCTTGTCATTGCCATCAATCAATCATATGCATTAACTGCTAATACCATTTTATTATACATAATGCATAGCTCGCGGTTTTAGACTTGACTTGTGTAACTGGGAAGGGCGGCGGCAGTAGTGAGTTGTCATATCAATTGCATACTATGGATTGTCCAAGAAGATTTTGCGTCGCGCCCCTTTAGCAATTTCCCCGTGATGCAAGCTTGGTTCTTACCCTGGGGGTCGATATGGTTCAGTGGGTTCGGCCTCGTACATCGACTCGACATGTTCACAAATTCGGTCAAACTGCCTTCGTAGTAGTTTGATACAGGGTGTGGGCCCTAAGCTTGCTTGCCATGTAGAATTTCTAGAGCCTTGCTAGTGAAACGTAACAATAGTTTCTGAAATCCATGTACAATTATTCGTATAATGCGTGGACTTTTAAGTTGACTTCTGTTTTTGCACATCTTTTATGAAAAAAAGGGACAGCACTCAATAGTTCCTGAAATCCAAGGATGATTATTCATATAATGTGTAGACTTCTAAGGTGAGGTTTGATATGACGTGATGGAGAAAATTCGATGTTGAAGTAGTTGAAACTTGTAGAAAGGCTGAATGAAGCAAATGCATGACCATTGCTAAGAGAGTAAGCCTGTTTAAGTTGTTGAAGCTTGTAATAAGATTGAACGAAGTAAAGGCATGGCCTTTGCTAATGGGGCTAACCTACTGAAGTAGTTGAAGCATGTAGTAAGGTTTGATAAAGCAAAGGGGAATCCCCTGCTTACGGAGGCGAACCTGTTGAAGTAGTTGAAGCTTGTAGTCAGGTTTAATGAAGTAAAGGCCTCGCCTTTGCTTAGGGGATGAACTTATTAAAGTAGTTGAAACTTGTAGTAAGGTTGAATGAAGCAAAGACGAAGCCTCTGCTAAGGGTAGGGGTGGGTAAAACCCGACCGAACCCGCTAAAACTGTTCAAATCGAACCAACCCGATCGATTTTGGTCGACTTTTTTGTTGTTTTTACATGGGTTGGTGGGTTGGTTGTGTAGGCAGGTCGGGTTATGGGTTAATTCATGAAAATCGAATAAACCCGCCTAACCCAACCCAACCCAAACCCACCTATTTAAAAAAAAAAGAAATAAAATGCCTAAAAAGCAAAAGGAACTTAAAAAGTATGAGTAGATAGTGTAACTATAATTACCTTATTGTATTTTAGAGAAAGTGCTTAGTGTCATTCCCACAAGAAATATAGTATAAGTTTTTCATGTTATGTTAAATGCTATTTGTTCTTTGTAGGTTCGACTAATGAAGATTGAATAAGATAACAAATAATTTTATTTACTTACTATTTCATCTTGTCCATTCTAATTTATTATAATGAGGATTGAATAAGATAATATATATTTTTATTTATTTATTTATTTACTATTTAATATTTTCTATTCGAATTTAGTATAATAGAAAATTGGATGACTTTAATTTTTGTTGACAAGTCGTCCCAAATCGACCAATCTAACCTAACCCAACCCGACCGATACTTGATTATGTTGGGTTGGGTTTCAACCTTTACACGGATTGAGTTGAGTTAAATTTTGATCAAATCGATCATGTTGGGTTGCATTGAGACAAAAATCGACCCAACCCAACCCATGCCCATCCCTAGCTAAGGGGACAAGTCTGTTAAAGTAGTTGAAGTATGTAGTAAAGTTAAACGAAGAAAATGCGAGGCCCCTGCTAAGGAGGCGAACCTGATGATGTAGTTGAAGTTTATGGGACATGTGTTGTAATGATTTGAAAACATCGCTTGTTTCCATGGTGCGACGCAAGGCAGTTTAAGGATTTTCAACATGTGTATTGCATGCTCAATTATAGCACTATGATGACGGTATGTTACAATTGGCGAGAGTCACGCTATCCTTGAGCACGTGCTTAGGATGTGATAATCTGAGCAATTGATTCAAATTTCAACATGTGACTTTTGGTTTTAACGTGTTGGATAGGAGTATAGGTGTACTCCTAGGATTTCGTTGAAGCTTATCCAACGTTGTAGCTTCGTCTTCATTGTTTATAAAAGGGGAAACCTAGCCATATTTTTTTTTTTTTACCTTTTTTGCTTTGCAAAAATTCCCCAATTGCCTGAAAGATCATTTGCCATTTTTCGGGCATTTTTACAGCTTCTCCAACTTACACTTGTATCCAATCTTCATTTTCATGCGTGCTTGTGAGTTGCGTAAGTTACAAACCCTTGTATTTTTCTTGTTGCTTACCCTTGCAAAGAGACTTGCTAGTGGCTTCTTCATCAAATCTGGATACAAAATGGGGTTCTTCTTCTAAAAAAGTTGAAATGATCATTTGCACCGAGGCTAGTGTGCCTCCATTGATCCCTACTGAAAGGATAATGGAGGCAATGAGAGGTTCTCATAGTGCATTGATGATGTAAGATGGCCCCATAAATTATAGCCTAAGGTGGGAAGCTTCACTGTGGCGAGATGTTTGTCCCAACTCCTGATGAGCCAACCTATTTTCTTAGGGAGGTTGTATTGTTGTGAGTGAGGCAATCTGAGTGTTGGGATGAAATTTCCCATACACCATTTTTTTAGGTATATACTTAGGCAATACAACCTTGCCCTTACACAACTTGTGCCCAACACATGGAGTCAATTGGAATGGGCCTTTCTTCTTTGAAATGGGGTCACTTTTGGGGAGGATATGCCTCCCCATGTTTTCCAGAGCTTTTTTTAGCATCTGCCCTCTAGTGGGGGAAGGATTTTAAGGAGTAGTACTGTATGAGCCCATGGGGTTCACCCTGTATTTTGGGCATATCGACCTCAATAAAGAACTGGAAGTCGTTTTTGTTCCAAATCGACATATGATATTTTTTCAAATAAATTTGGAAGTATATGCCTCGGTAATTTTTACTAGGGGTTCAACTTCCACCCATTTGGTAAAGTAGTCAATGACGATAATAGCGTAACTAGCATTGCCTCTTTCTTTAGGTAAGGGTCGTATGAGGTCAACTCCTCATTTAGTAAATGACCAGGAGCTCGAAACAACAGTTAATTCCTAAGAGGGTTGCCTTTGGATGGTGAAGAAACGTTGACACTATTCACATTTTCTTGTGAACTGAAGTGCATCTTTCTTAAGTGTTAGCCAATACTATCAAGCCTTACTACATGCTTCAACTACTACAATAGACTCGCCTTTGTAGCAAGGGCATGGCTTTTACTTCATTCAACCTTATTACAGGCCTCAACTACTCCATTCAGCCTTACTACATATATAAACTATTTCAATAGGCTCGTCCCCTAAGAAGGAGTCTTACCCTTGCTTACTATAGACTTCAACTACTTCAACAGGCTCGCCCCCTAAGCAGGGGCCTTGCCTATGTTTCATTCAACCTTATTACAAGTTTCAAGAAGCTCGCTCCCTTAGCAGGGACTTCGTCTTTGCTTCATTCAGCCTTACTACAAACTTCAACTACTTCAACATCAAATTTTCTCCATCGCGCCATATCAAACCTCACCTTAGAAGTCCACATATTATATAAATAATCATCATTGAACTTCAGGGACTATCTTTTTTTCGAATCATGCTACATGTATCAAATTGTTTTTCGAATCTTTTACCTACTACTCAAAATGGAGATGTGGACCCGTGGGGCCTCGCGCATTATGTGAGAAGGGATAATCCATTATGTACAAATGGATTAAGCATTTTTTTCACAAAAGAAGTATAAAAATAGAAGTCAACTTAAAATTTCACACATTATATGAATAATCATACATGAACTTCAGAGACTATTGTTACGCATTGCGATATAAGGCTCCAAAAATCCTACTTGGCAAGCAAGCCTAGGGCCACACACCTTGTGTCATCACGGACACTGTTTGACAGAATCTGTGAACAGGTCGAGCCGATGTGCGAGGCCAAACTCATTGAACTGTGTTGACCTCCTTGGTAAGATCCGGGCTTGCATCGCGGGGGAACCGCTATAGGCATTTAGCGCAAAATCTTCTTGGACAATTAATAGTGTGTGATTGATGTAACAACTCACTGCTATCGCTGCCCTTCCCAGCTACACCGATGAAGTCCAAAGCCACAAGCTAGGCATTATGGATAATAAAAGGATACTAGCATTTAATGTATATGATTGATTGATGGCAATGACAAAAGGTCCTAGCTGTCGGGATGAGGCCATGTGGCCCCTTATCTAACGACTTTTAATCAACATTTTTTATTATAAAAGCTTACACTTAATGTCATTTTTAAGGTAATGCAAGTTCAAACTCTTAACTTACAACTTTGCTCTTTTATTATCCTCGACACACGCCCAAGGTTAACCTCTTTTTTTACATTGGAGGCTCGCATCTAAAACCCTCCCACACTCATATATTGATTTTCCCAACTGACTTGACCGTCAGAGTGCGGCGGCCAACTCCACCATCCCTGGAGGAAGCCACGCGTGACTAATGATTTATCCAAGTGTACAGGAATGAGGCTTGCGTGGATGAAGAGGCCTTGTGATCTGTTGGCCAAGTTGGAGGTATAAAATTTGAGGTCAGTAGAGCCTCCAATATAAAAAGGGGTTCGGCCTTGGGTTGTGTCGAGAATAATAAAATAGCAAAGTTGTAAGTTAAGAGTTTAAACTTGTATTACCATGAAAATGACATTAAGTATGGGCTTTTATAGTAGAAGATGACGATTAAGAGTCGTTAGATGAAGTGAGACGTGGCTTCATCCCAACAGTTGGGAACTCTTGTCATTACCATCAATCAATCATATTCATTAAATGCCAGTATCGTTTTATTATCCATAATGCCTAACTTGCAGCTTTGGACTTAACCTGTATAGCTGGGAAGGGCGACAGCAGCAGTAAGTTGTCACATCAATCACATACTAAAGATTGCCCAAGAAGATTTTGCACCGAGCTCCTTTAGTGGTTCCCCCCACTATGCAAGCCCGGTTCTTACCACAGGGGTCGACGTGGTTCAATAGGTTCGGCCTCTCACATCGGCTCGGCTTGTTCACAGATTTGGTCAAACTACCTACGTGCCAGTTTGACATAGGGTATGGGACCTTAAACTTGATTGCCATGTAGGATTTCTGCCTTATATTGCGAGGCGTAACAATAGTCCATGAAGTCTAATCTGTTAATCTCAAATTTTATACCTCTAACGTATCCAATAGATCTCAAGGCCTCTCCGTTCACACAAGCCTGATTCCTACACACTTGAATAAACCATAGTCACATGTGGTTTCCTCTGAGGATGGTGGAGTTGGTCGCACTCACTCAGACTGTCAAGTTAGTTGGAAAAATCAATATATGAGTGTGGGATGGCTTTAGACGCAACCTCCAATGTAAAATGAGGGTCGACCTTGTGGTGTATCGATAATAATAAAAGAGCAAATTTGTAAGTTAAGAGTTTTAACTTGCATTACCTTGAAAATGATATTAAGTGTAAGTTTTTATAGTAGAAAATAATGATTAAGAATCGTTAGATGAGAGGACGTGTAATCGTGTCAACAGAAGGAGAATTGATTATGAGCTATATTGATTTTATCTTGAAACAATGTAATCCCAGAAGTTGGAATGCCACCCGCCTTAGGAAAACAATTTTTACAACTGTCTTTGACTAGACTTTCTTAACTCTTAATATTCTATTCTTTTAATAAACTTATGCTATGTATTTATTGTCTAAATTATAAACTTTACACGAATTACTTATTTTTCTAAAACAGAACTAAGCTTTCAAACTCATGTTTTGTTTGGTATGTAGTCCCCTTCTTCTTTTATTGTTGTTTAGTATTACGCTGTCAAGTCAATAGAGTGAATAAGAGGTTAAATAGTTCATTGTTGACTGGGATAAATGTAAATATTGATTTCTTCGGGTCAAAAGCAGGCGGCTGTTGATTCTATAGATTGTATCCTACCAAATTGTTACTGTGAGGAGACTAAAGTCAAGGTTGAATAAAAAGACAGCTATTTGAATGTTTAAGAATGCAAAGACTATTTGCTTCTTAAATTTAGTGTTTGGGTAAAACTGATTTTTCAAAAGGTTATTTAATTGAAGAACGTATAATTAAAAAAATAAGGAAAAAAATAAAAAAATGTGAAAAATGATTTTGTGGAGATGTGTTTTTAAAAACGAGTGCGGCAAAAGAGTGATTTTAAATTAATCAACTATTAGACCCCGCCAAGGAGTCCTCGAAATGAAACATAAAATAGCATGTGAAGATAGCAAAGAAACGGAAGGCTCACTTAAATATCTCAAATCGTTCGCAAACTACGGACTGACTACAGGCTGCCAATAAGGAGTATATAGGCTAGTAAATAAAGTGTGACGCTCAACTAAATCAGTTAAGAAGCAACTAATAGGAAGTTACCACCCGTCATTATGCAAAAATGGCCAAACTACCCTAATGATTGGAGAAAAATCTATAAATATCTCCCCATTTGAAGAAGAATGCATGCAATTTGAATGTTTCCACCTCAAATAGTTATTTTCCCTCTTTTTTTAATTGAAGCATCTAGACTAGTGAATTTATGAGGTGAAACTCATAGTTAGGTAAAAGGATTTTATGATTGCATATACATTTGATCTTCGATTGTAATCATTTTATCAATAAAATCGTTTGATTCGATTTTTACCGTCAACATGAACTTCAAACAAGGGCTTAATATTTTTAAAGATTTAAAAAAATGATAAAGAATGTTGAAGGCTAAACTTAAACATGTATCTGTCGAACAATTTAAGCTTCTAGACGAGGTGATCAGTATGATATCAAAGTAGGTGAAGTAGTTTTCATGTGTATGAGAGCATATAAGTAAGTCAAACTTCTACGCATCAATACAATAATAAGTAATTTTCAATAGCAGATTTACAGTACAAGTAATATGAGAGTGAACATGTAGGGAAAAATATTATACCATAAGGGAAAGTGATGTCATGAATCAAGAAATGTACATTATATTCTTGAGATGGTGGAACTAGCAAAAGTAGGAGAAATTACTGAAGGTTTCGTAAGATGGTCACATTCAAGACAGATCAAAGCTTGTATTTACAATCACATAAGATAAATTACATAGAAGTTTTAACATTAAATACATAATTTAAGAAGTTGTCTCGACTTGTAATTTGACAAATTTTTAATGGTCAGTGTAAAGTTGTCATGTTTTTATTTTTTCGTTTAAAGGGCTTTACAGGTCAAAAGAATTAATTCATATTTACTCTCGGTCAAAAGACCGTATCAATCCGGCTGAGTACAATTGAAGATTATTCATTTGGAGTGTGTTTGAGATGCATTTCTTTAAAAATGAATTTTATGATAGTGATTTTTCAAAAAATATGTTATGCGATGCGAAAAAGGAATTCAAACGAAAATCTTAAGAACACGAAATTTTGAAATCCACCAAATTATGAAAAAATAAACTCACAAATTTTATTAATTGAAACGGATAAAAAAATGATGAAAGAACCCTTTATTTAAAAGGTTTACACGAAAAAACTAGTTAAAACAAATTAAAATTGTAAAGAATTCGAAATAAACTAAATGACAAAAATAACACTAAAACTTAAAAATCAGTTTTGAGTCCTAAACGAATTCGAGTGGCCAAAATCCATCATATATACAAATCAGAGCTCGACTGCCCGCTTGCACTATTGTCAATTTTTTTTTTCGATCAAATTTTTCTTTAATCTATTCAACCATTTATTCTACGTCAGTCACTTCTACCTCCGAAGAATTCGATCCCGAGTTATAATCTGGATAGAGAGGTTTATCATCTTTATAGATCTCATACAGATCTGACACATTGAATGTACTAGAAATACCTATATAAGCTAGCAAATTAATAATATATGCATTGTTGTTAATCTGCTTAAATACTTGGAAATGTTCATACTTTCCTGATTTCAGCTTGTCATAAGTACCAACGAGAAATCTCTCATTTCTTAGAAACATCATCACTAAGTCTTCTTCCTGAAATTTTTTATCCCATTGATACGAATCTGCTGTTGTATTATATTTTGCATTAGTCTTCTCCAAATTCTGTTTTACTTCATCACGGACTACTAGCACCTCTTTTGCCAGATATTCAACAGCAGCATTTTTACTATTGTCCTTAGACAACTTCACCAAATCCACAACATGGTAAGGAACCTCTATATACACAATAGCAAACGGGGACTTGCCTGTAGCATTATGAATTGCGCTGTTGTATACAAACTCGACTTGAGGTAGTGCAAGATCCCACTGTTCTGGCTTATCTTTGCAAACACTTTGAACTATATTTCCAAAGGTATTATGTTCCACAAACTTTGTATCCCGATCTAATGTGATAGACTTGGGAACTCCATGCCATCGAACAACCTCCCTGAAAAACAGTTTGACAACATGTGATGCATCTGAGATCTTCCGACAAGCTATTAAGTGAGACATTTTGGAGAACCTGTCAACCACCATAAAAATAGAGTCTACACCCTGGTGAGTACAATGTAATCCCAAAATGAAGTCCATAACAAGATCTTTCCATATGCATTAAGGGACAGGAAGTATCAGGTACAACCTGGTATTCTGCACTTGACCCTTTGACACCTGACAAGTATAACATTTTCTAACTATAATTCCAACATCTCGCTTCAATTGTGGCTAATAATACCTAGCTTCCAAACTGGCTATTGTCTTGTCACATCCCAAGTTTCCACTTAGGCCTCCACTATGTAGATCTCGAATCAACTTTTTACGAAGAGATGAAACGGGAATGCAATACTGGTTGCCTTTGAACAAATATCCATCACCGATATAGAAATATGTCACCACTTCTTGATTCACACGCTCCAAATATCTTTAAAGTTAAGAACATCTGCATACAGTTCCTTTAGGTACTCAAATCCACAACTTTTTATTGTGACAATAAATTTTTGGAGGAAAGTCACCCACCGAACATGCATTCTGCTGATATGTTTCTGACTACGAATAAACTTCAGGGTTTGTTGATCAATAAACAACACAATTTCATTCTGTACGAGGTAGTGTTCCCATTACTTCAAAGCTCTCACAACTACATAGAATTCCTTTTCATAAGTACTCCACTTCTGTTTAGCATCACTCAACTTCTCTGAAAAGAAACCTATGGGTCTTTCTCTTGGGAAAGGATAGCCTCGACACCCACACCATTAGCATCACACTCTACCTTAAAGATCTTTTCGAAATTTGGTAAGGCTAATACTAGAGCTGTGCACAATTTTTCCTTGATGAAAGCGAAACTTTTTTTTCTTGTTCCTCTCCCCAACTAATCTCTCATTCTTCAAACATTCTGTGAGTAGTGCAACAATAGTGCTAAAATTCCTGATAAACTGCCTATAAAAAGTTGCCAAACCATGAAAACTTCTTACTTCAGAGACCGATTTTGTTGTGGCCAATCTCGGATTGCTCTTGTCTTCTCTTTATGCACCTGTGGACCCTTTCCACCAACCACAAAACATAGGAACAACAGTTATGTGTACAGAAAGTGGACTTCTTCAAGTTAATTTACAGCTAATTCTCATTCAGAACATCTAGGACTTACCTCAATTTTACCAAGCGATCTTCTTTGACTTGTTGCAGATAAGTATGCCATAGAAATAAACAATAACAAAAGACTCAATGAAAGGACGAAAAACCTAGTTAATCAATCTCATGAAGGTACTCGGGGCGTTTGAAAGTCCGAATGGCATCACCAATCGTTTGTAAAGTACATCCTTAATCTTGAAGGAAGCCTTCCATTCATCCCAGGTTTGATGTTGATCTAGTGATAGCCACTGCGAAGGTCTATTTTCGAAAAGACCTTAGAGCCCTCAAGCATTTCCAACATGTCCTCCAATCGTAGAATGGAAAACATGTACTTCACTATGATCTTGTTGATGGCCAATCAACACACATACACCACTTTCCATCCTTCTTAGCACTAAGAGAACACGTACTACACATGGACTCATACTCACTCTTGGGAATCATTTCCTCGACAACTTCTTAATTTAATCTCAGAATCTCATTCTCATTCAGACTCATTCGGTAATGAGGTAAATTTGGAAGACTAGTTCCGGTACCAAACCAATCTGGTACTCAATATTCCTCATAGAAGGTAACTCATTCGATAATTCATCGGAAACCAAATCTTCAAATTCTGCCTATATTTCCTAGACTTTAGCTGGAACATCCTCATCTCCTTATGTGTTGTAAAAAGTCCATTAACCACAACTGGATAAAAAGCAATTAGACTGCCTTACAGAATCTGTAATGTCCTTCTCATGACTTGTAAGGGTCTGGAAACTCTTAGTTCATTGTTGGGAAAAATTATCCTTCTGCTTGAATGGAACTATTGCGATCTTATGGCTGTCACATGTAAATAGTACCAAATTATTTGAATCCACATCAAATTGCCATGGATGACCCAACAGAATATGGTAAGCATCCATGTCTATGACATTACACAAATGCTTATCAATGGAAACAGATAACTTGCAAGTTTCAGCTACCCGAACGGAAGGAACTTTCTTCACCCAACCTAGGGAATATGGATTATGATAGTTCTCATTTGGTAATTTCAACAAATTCACCAACTTCTTCGATACAAAGTTCTTATAGCTGTTGTTGTCCACAATAACTTCGTACACCTTATTTTCGATAGAACAAAGTGAACGAAATATGCAGTGACGCTGCCCCTCCTCTATAGGCGACAAAAGGATCCGCTACAATACAAAAGTGAGCCTTTCCATACCTTCCCCCAAAGTAAACTCAACTCCTACATACTTATCTTGTACTTCATTATCCTCTTTCTTGTCCACTGTCTACGGTTCCATAAAATTGACCCGCTTTCTTTCTGGGCAGTTATTGGAACGATGCCCAAGTTTATGAAATTTATTACAATTATCTCATGTGGGCCGAGCATACAAATTTGCATTCTAAGGCATGCATTTGGTTTGACCTCTGTTTTCAAACCGACCACCGTTGTCAACATGTCTCTAGTTAGAGTGGGCTGGGATTTGTAGTGTGGCCTTCCCTTTGTCCAAAGAAATGGACGATGATGGTTCGATGGGTGGAGAAACTCTCCCATAAGTGGTCGCCTTCTTATCAGATTCCATTATCTCAGCATACATCACCATGTTAATGACTTCCTGCAATGTCTAAATATTCTACAGCCTAATTTTATCATGAATAACCACCTTCAAACCACAGTTATACCGGATACCCTCTGGCTTTCGGATTCTAACAGATTGTTCCACTCTGCCAACCGTATAAATTCATTGGTATAGTCCAAAACTATGCAATTACCCTACGTGCATCCCAGGTACAAATGATACAAAACATGTTCATAATCTGCAGGTAGAAACCGACCAATCATACACTGCTTCATCTTTTTCCAAGACCAAATCCAACTCTTTACCCGTCTCCTCCAAGTATTTTGTGATTGATCCCACCAAACTACCGCTGCTGATTTCAAATAGAACGCCACCATCTTAACATCTTGTCCTCCGACGCATCCATAATTTCGAAAAACTGTTCAACCTCGACCAATCAATCTTAAAAATCCTTGATCTTTAGGTTAGCAAAGAATGGGGGAATGTCTACTTTAATCCGATAATCATCAAAGGTATTTTGATTTTGATGATTACGCAGTAGTGCTTCGAGCTCTTCCTTTGACTCCATTTGATTTCGTCTACTGCAAGCCTCATATTATTTATTCTCCAAACTATAGGCTTAGCGATCCTTTATTGTTGGTTTCCTGTTGTTTATTTTACCAATTGTTTCCAACACCATTTAGCAACAGTTGATGAATCTCTTCTATCTAAGTAATAAGATCGTCATTTCGTTAAATTTGAGCATCCATATTTGCTTTAGCAATTTCTACATCACCTATGGTTGTAAAGCAAAGATATAGAGATGGAAAACCCAGCTTTGATACCACTTGGCACGGCGTGAAACGGAATTCAAGCGAAAATTTTAAGAACACGAAATTTGAAATCTACCATTCTGAAAAAATAAAGTCACGAATTTTATTAATTGAAAGATGATAAAAAAAATGATGAGCTAACACTTTATTTATAAGAGTTTACATGTAAACCTAATTAAAATAAACTAAAATCGTAATGAATTCGTTGGGAGAATAAATTTATACTACATCAATACGTAATTAAAAAGTAAGAAAATGTTTTAAATTTACGTGCAAAATTATTTCATTGGAAGAATACATTGTTAAAAATGAGTTTGAGAAAAAATGATGGTGCGGTTAGTTTGCTACTTTCAAGCTGGTTTCAATTTTCAAGTTTGCAAAATATTGTAGATGTGTTTGGTTTGGTATTTCTAAAATATATTTTCGAAAACAAGGTTAAACTTATAATATAAAATTAAAAATTTATTTTTGAGGTTTTTAGTGTTTTTGGTGAAAATTCTGAAAATAGTAATTAGTCCAAAACGTTCCCATTGTTTTTAATAAATAATTGTAGCTAGAGTTTTAAATTTTTTAAAAATGGAAAACAAGTCTTACATAAAACAATTTAAAAGATACTAACAAAGAAAAAATTATCTTTCCAATTAACCCCATCTACCCCTGCCCCTGCTCCTGCTCCTGCTCCCATCCTCTACCCTCTACCACTAATGAAACAATTTAAAAGAGATTTAAAAGCTTTAAAAAAGTTCAAAAAAAAAATATTTTTTTTCTTAAAAAAAAAACAAAATGGTTCTACTATCCAATTCCGACCCTACCACCGGTCGCCACCGCCACCGCCACCCCCCATTTCATTACGGCACCATTCAAGGATATAGCTATTTTCCTGTAATTAAATTTCGTGTTCCAACATCTATTTGTTTTCAGCGAAATTACAAGAACCTTTTTTAGGGATTTAACTATTTTCAACAAAACCTTGTTTCTAATTTTTTTTTTTTTTTGGTAATATGTATTAAATTATTTTAAGTGGAACTCATTTTCACTATTTGAAAATTTTAGGACTTCGACTGCAATTATTTATTTATTTTTATTTTTTATTTGTTTATTTAAGAAGGATAGTAAATTAATTATTTTACAATGCTGTAAAAGAAGAAATAGACGATAATAACTTTTTGCGCAGTGAAGACAAGCGCTAGGGACATTTTGCGCAATGAAATCAAAAAATAAGGGTGTTTTACATAATTACACATTTCATGAAAGGAATTGACAGAATACGACGGAAAGTACCATCTTTGCAAGAAAAGGTTGAAATAAAGGTGCAGTTGCCAAATTTGAAACAATAAGGATGATTTGCAGAATTAGAGCAAACGATGTGAACATTTTATGCTAATTACCCTTCTGAAAACATTCAAAACATTGAAAATAAGAGTTTAGATAAAATTCAAAAAAATATAAAAATAAAATTCTGACAAATAAATTTTTTTAAAAATAAATTCAAAAAATAAAACTAATAAATTGTAAAACGTCATTTTCACATATTTTTATGTAAAATGACCAATATACCCTTAAAACAAAAAAGAAAAGAAAAGAAAAATAAAGAATAAATTGCAATCTTACTCCTAAAGTTTTTTTTTTTTTTTTTAAATGCAAATGAGTCCAAAATTTATGAAAATAAAAATAAAAAACTCCATTTTTCTCCCTCTGCCACCATATTCCCGTCCGACAACTTCCGACCACCAAGACCGTCGGATATTGGTGTCATTACAAAGCCCTCCATTCCCTTTTCAATTACCACAAAACACCAATCCATTACAACTCCAGAATCAGAAGAAATCAGCACTCAAACTTCACTGAATTTTTCGCATAGCTCTTGAACTTCATCCATAAATTCAGTGAGTTTGGGGTGCAATTGAGCCTGACCCATAGGTGGGTTGGGTGTGCCGAGGTAGAGGAAGGTTCCCCAGGTGGTCCGCGACCATGGGTTGGCCGAACGGAATTGGAATCGTCATTGTTTGGACTCTTCTGCACGACAGTCGCGACGACGTAACTTCTGAACCAAATTCGATATGTTGTGAGCTTTTTGGCATAAATTGGGAACATGGCTGGAGTCGTCTGGCCATGGGTAACCGGCCGGTGGTGGTCTGCGATCATGTTGGTTGCCGAAATGTGGGATTCCGACATTAGGACAGAAAAATTCAGTGAAGTTTGAGTGTTTATTTCTTCTAATTCTGAAGTTGTAATGGATAGGTGTTTGGTGGTAATTGAAAAGGGAATGGAGGGCTTTGTAATGGCACCAATATCTGGCAGTCTTGGTGACCGGAAGTTGCCGGACGGGAATGTGGTGGGAGAGGGAGAAAAATGGAGTTTTTTTGTTATTTTTAATATTTTCATAAATTTTGGACTCATTTGCATTTTTTAAAAATTTTAGGAGTAAGATTGCAATTTATTCTTTATTTTTCTTTTCTTTCTTTTCTTGTTTTAAGGGTATATTGGTCATTTTACATTAAAAATAGGTGAAAATGACATTTTTCGCAATGAAACGTTGAAATATGGATGAAAATGCAAACAAAATTGAAATGTATGGACGTTTTGT
>CAIGRB010033417.1:33663-45086 GCA_903798255.1 Fraxinus quadrangulata | reverse complement strand
TATATATATATATAAATGAACACAGATAAAAATATTCTTAGTTCAAGTTATTAATTTTTATTTTTGTTTTCTATATTTTTATTTATTTTTTTATTTATTTTTGTAGCAAAAAAAATATTAAGATCACCAACTTTGAAATGTATATATTACTTGATAATATTAATACAAATTTGTTCTATATTTACTAAATAATTAAATTTCATAGAATAAAATGTTATAAAATAAATTTTTAAAATTTCAAAATAAACGGATTTTCTAATTTTCTATTTTGAAAAATATTTTTTTTAAATGACAAACCAAACACATTTTTTAACAATATTAAAAAAGACCTTCCAAATAAAAAAACTGAAAATAAACTAAAAACTGAAAAACAAACCAAAGGGACCTTGAGATTTTAGAGAATGGGGTCAAACATGTGCTCAATTAAGTGTGCCAGAGTTATAATTGATGAATTAATCCGTTGTTGCAAAATAAATCTTTCTTCAAAAACAAAGCTAGTTGCTAAGCTTGAGCCTACTGTGAAAAGGAGATGGTATGAATCCTTTCTGTTTTGATTGAAATTACAGTCCTCGTTCGTCAATCATACTTTTCAAACTTTTTTTTAACCTTCATTTTAAACTACACATTCACAAAATAAAATATTTTGCACATAAATCCAAAATTTTTTCCTATCTTTTTACTTCTTATTCTACTAAAAATCACTATTCAAAACTCTATTTTTGAAAAATATGATTGTCAAATAGGGGCATAATGTCTGCACTTAATTACTGATTATGTGCCTAGTTAGGTGCATACAAAGTGAACATATTTTTCTCTCCGCATGGATATGAACTCTATCAATTTATCCTGAAAAATTACTTTGTTTTAAAAGTTTTTTGTGCTTTCTCAATAAACAAATTTTGTTAACCTCTGTTTTTAATGAAAATCGATCAAAGGTCTTCGGGGTTCACACTAAGTTTCAAATGTAGGTACTAAGATTAAAATGACCCTTTTTTATTTTTTTTAATAATTAAATGTTAAAATATCACTTTACCCGTACTAAATTGATCAAATTAAGGTCAAATATTTGACTAACTAATTGACATTTTAACCAAAATCGATCAAAGGTCCCTATGTCCCACAATAATTAAAATGCTTTGGATGTAGGTACTATGATTAAAAGTCATGGGACTTGATCGTACATTTTGAAAGATTTGGAACCTCTTGTGCAAAATTTCCTAAAAGAAAAAACTACAAAAACTTGGTTCTTTGGAGTTGTTCCAATCTTATTTCCTAGTATAGTCGGGGTTCCAAAATCCAATTGGTCATTCGACTTTCAAAGTAATTTCTCAATAATTACTAAATTTTCAAACAAAAAATTTGAAACATTTTTCAAAGTTGTTTATTGATCGTCATGCAAATTTAAATGTTTTCCTAATAATCGATGTACTTCTAATAATAAAAAAATCTTAGTAGTTAACTATACTTTTAACATTGTTTACCATCCGCCTCTCTGTATAATTTGGAAAACTATTTATTTCGTTTATCAAATCATCAAAGCCATTAACTTACAAATGAAATGATAAAAATTATTGATTTCATCTTCCTAATCTTCAAAACCATAAATCTTCAAATGAAGTGATATACAATCAGAAAAATCCTTGAAGTTCAATGATTGTTGAGAAATGTCCTTGAAAGTACATTGACCATTCAGCTTTTTACTTGAGAGTGGCTAATGAATGGAATTACGCTACAGAGCCATAATCATTGACTTAATCTTTAACATAATATCATATGATATAATATTATTGAATTATCTAAAATACAGTCAACATTTCTATCAAATCATTTACTTCTACATAGAATTATGTTACTGCTTTCGGTAAAATTCATTTAACAATCTGGCAAAATCATAATGAGAGACTTAGTAACCGTTCGAAAAAAATTATTGGGCCAAAATTGGGCTCAAAGTCTTTCTTTCATTTTCTTATCATAGGGTTTTATTGGACGGTTCTAACCAAATCAATCCAATTTATATCAACTAGATAAGAATAAGCCATGTTTGATAATCATACTTAAGAAAATAAAAGGTTTGGAATAGTGTTTTTTTAAGAGAATGTGTGGTTAAAAAATAGGAAAAAGATTTGAATTTACGTGCAAAAAATTCTATTATGTAAACGTGTGGCTGGAAATGAATATGTAGAAAATGGAGTTTTAAAAGTATGATCGTCAAACAGAGACCAAGATGAACAAGACCATCTTTTCTAGTAAATATTTGATATAGTCAGTGGTGATTTGACAATGAAGACTCAATGATCGACGATCAACAAAAGGAAATTTGCTCCTTTTTTCCCGTTCTTTTGTTGTTTAATCTACCTTTAATCTCGATCTCGAAATTTTTCTTTTTTTGTAAATTTTTTTTCTTTAATATAGTTTATATTTCTTCGATGATTTTTTTTTTCCCTTTAATTTGTTAAATTGTTTCCTTTTGGTTTACGATTTGTTAAGCCATATTCTTCCCTTTTAAATATTTTTGTTTATTTTCGCTTAGGCTTACATCTTAAAGTGGCTCGAGCTGATGGATTGAATTTCTTATTCAATGCTATTAATTTATTTAAATTCTACAATGTTCTCTGTAAATCGAATATATTCACATGTCCTTTTTTAGCCCGCAGGAATCTTCTTTCTCCTTCCACCCCACTCCCTATATATAACCTCATAACACTATCTCCACCTTCACGATCAAGCAAATCTTTCCAGAGAATCAACAAATCATCCAAACTACTAGTTTTAAAATTTAAGCAAAAATGGATTTCAAGCTAGTGGGAATCACAAGAATAGAGTTCTAAGACAACCGAAAAATCTTTTCCAAGTTTGCTATATATACATTGCTTGATAAATTCTACGTGGGACTATATTTTTGTAACATAATTTATCAGTTAAAGGACTTTACTATCCCCTTTCACGTAAGTTGTCGTAAATGATTTTCAAATGTGATCGTCATAACATTTGATGGAATACTTGACAACATACAATTATGTTTTCTATGAATCGTATCACTTCTCTATATTAAAAAGTTTTGACCACAAATTTGTGATCCTACAAACTATGCAAATGATAAGATAATAGTGTTTCTCAATACAAATCTAAGTAAATGATTCACTCTCTCCCTATATCGCGATAAAAAAAGAACATATCATTAAATTACCATAATTTTTGGAACAATATCGAAAATGTAAAAAAAATTATATCTAAAAAATATTTGAAAATTTTGAATTAATTAAATTCCTAAATATATGATTTAATAATATTTTTATTTATCATATAATTTGTCAAAAGTGAAAGTTAAATATACAAGAGGAAATTAGGCCCAATACGGTCCAAAAGTTACAAAATTGAATATCACCATTTTAAACTAATTAAATAATTTAATACGTAATTAATACGCCTAAAAATCTATTAGCTGTAAAGAGAGTGACATTCTGGTGTTTCTTCAACTTTTCTCATTTTTCATTACCGTAACAGGCATAAAAGAGCAGACATGGATGGTAGAACTGAGCTGACAGAACCTTGATGTCAGGGCGGCGCCACCGCTTTATCCGGGACAAGAACCTACCGAGCATAAATCGACGTGTCTCTCCACCTCCGTCGACTACTAGGACTTTCTCCAAGTCTATGGCAACTCCACCATCTGTCGCAACTCCTTCGTAGCCGCAGTAGCAGCCACCTCGGGCGGACTGGCTTCGCCAACTGCCAAGAAGGGCAGAGGCCGACTTCGTGGTTCCAACAAGAAGCAATAAGGGAAACTATAGGTAAATACCCTTTGTTTCTCTGAAGCTATGTATGTATATCTAAATATACTAGATGAGGTTTAAATTAAATTTATTGATGAATCTTTGATTGAAAAATCAAATCTTTGTAGTGGGATGTATTCTGTGGAATAATTTAAGATGGCACAAATGCAAAATGGAAATTCAATTTGTTGGATATATGTCAGAATGAGAAGATCAGTAGACATATGCCTTTCTAAATGGGGTTTAAATTAAATTAATTGATGAATCTTTGATTGAAAAATTAAATCTTAACACGAAATGTGATATGTAAAATCATGGGGGAACATGCTTGACAAAAAGCATTTCGAACTGTCTTTCTGATTTGCATCATTTCAGGATTTTAGTCCTTGTTTTAACATTTTTTATATTCTATTTCTATGTAAGCCTGAGCCTCCTGAGTTTAGGATTTTGCAGCTGAAAAGATAAAGGAAGTAAAAAAAATTTTATCCTGTAATTGTTTGACGGAAAAGAATTTTTAGGTGTCTGAATTTAAGGAGTCTTAACTGTTTGAAGAAAAATGGATTATCTCCCGTCCACACTAAAATGAGTAATGCTATTCATAAGCATCTAAGTGTCAATGAAGTCACTTATGACAAGAGAACGAGCCTTCACGAGAATACATGAAAACTACTTGAATTAAGGTCTGAGTATCCTCTACGGTCACTTTCATATATGATGAGTGGCATTTCTTTTTCCTTTTGGAACCTTGTTTGTATTATTCAATCGAACCAATTTAACATGCTGTAATTGTCTTGACAATTAATATTCTAATAAGAAGGAATCCTTTGTAGTCTTCAATCGCCCAATGATTCTAGTCATATTTAATTAATACAAGTAAAGCATAATTACCTATAGACAATATGTAGAAGAAAATCAGCCATCCCTTGAATATATTTCAAGGTTTTGATTTGTGTGTGTCACTTTTTTGAGTGATTGTCACTTTTTTTTTTTTTTTTTTTTCGTTTTTTTGAATTTCTGCCACTTTCAATATTGTGTTCTTAAAATGAAGTGAAACATAGCTTAAGAAATTTGATAACCCATGGATCTATTTTAAGGTTTTGATTGATGTTTCTCACTTTTTTGAAATTTCGTCACTTTTCTGAAATTTCGTCACTTTTTTGAATTTTTATCATTTTTTTTGTACTTCTGACACTTTCAACTTATAGTGTTTAGTTCCTAAAATAAAATGAAAAATAATCATCTACTTTTTAAATTTCTATCACTTTTTTAAAGAGATGACAAGTAGAAGAAAATCAACTACCCCTCGATTTATTCTAAGGTTTTAATCGGTGTTTGTCACTTTTTTTAAAAATTTCGCCATTTTTTAAATGCTTGTCATTTTTTTTTGAATTTGTGTCACAATTTTAGGGTGTGTTTGAGCCACATTATTTTAAAAGAATGTATTTTGAAATAGTAGATTGATAGAGAATGTGTGGTTGAAAAAGAAGGAAAAATTATTGATGTGGTGGAAAATATTATTTTATTGAAGAATGTGTAATTGAAAATGAGTAGAAGAATAAGAATGAAAATTTTAATGTGGTTCAAACAGGGGCTTAGAAAATTATCGCTATTTCTAAATTTCTACCAAAGGTCTTAACAAAGTAAATTAGATATTGATCATTCAAAGAGAAAATCACTATCATACTATTTCTATTACTTTTTTGAATTTCTGTCATTTTCAATATTTGTCACTTTTTGAGTATTCGTCACTTATTTTATTTTATGTCACTTTTTTGAATTTGTGTCACTTTTTTTTAGTGTATGTTACTTTTTAAAATTTTTGTCATTCTTTTGACTAGCGTTCACTTTTTTGAATGATAAACATCACTTTTTAATAAAAGTGACATTGTATATAATTTTTTTAAATGGTTTGGATAGTACTAAAACCAAAAAAAGTAACAAGAAAGTGAGATTTTCCAGTCATGTTGAGGTTTTCCTGCCAACAGATGAATTAAATGCTGTGACAGGAAACAATGAGGAAGATAATCTGGTACGAGGTAAGAGGTTCACGCGTGAAGATGAGATTGTGGAAGCAGCTGTCTTTAAGTATATAGAGGAACATGACTTAGGCGAAGAAGGTTTTGAATAGTAAAAAGTACCCTGGAGTAATTGTTGGAAGGAGATAGGATCTGCCATTCCATATAGACCCTACAATGCTGTTTATTACCGTGCTCAAATTTTGTTTCGAAGGTCTGACACTCGTAAATGGACTGAAGAGGAGTACAAAATGGTTAGAGAGTGCCAAAAGAACACGGGAACTGGTGGAGGGCATTGGCTGATGAACTTGGAAAACATAGTTGGCATGTCAAGGATGCTTGGCGTAGAATAAAATTAACCAATACAAAAAAAGGACACTGGTCTCAAGAGGAGTATCAGGGTTTATTTAATTTAGTAAATGCTGATCTACAACAGAGAATTATTTTCAAAGAGAAGAGATCAAAGCATGGCATGTTGCGGGATAATATTTGTTGGACTGCAATTAGTGATAAATTGTCCACTTGACATCAAGCAAATTGCTGTATGAAATTGTACAAGCAGATAACATCACCTATGGTAGCTGAAGGCATATGGGCCGATGTTGATGACTATAGATTGTTAGTTTGATGCCCTTTTTTTGTAGTAAGTATATTTTAACGACATTATGAATTAATGTTTTATTATACGCGCGTTAGAATTTGCGACAATAATCTAAGGTTCCATGATCATATGAAATATAACAAATTGTATACTTGACGGTTTGGGTATAGTGAGACACAATTCGTTATATGATCAAAATATGTCGTTCACAATCGGTACATGAAATTGGACGCTTTATGTTGATAAGATTGCATTGTTCTTATTAAGATTTGTCTAGATCTAGGAATAAGAACAATAACATGTTTTGAAGCACATTGAACGGGGCCGCGTGGATGGCTCATTTGTGACCGCTTGAAATGAGACACCACTCGATTATCGAACAAGTTACCTAAATCCTGAGCAAGTAATGTACTTTTAATTGCTAGTTCAAGTTCTTTGAGGTACCAATGAGTAAAGTCTTAATTAGAAGATCGATCTCGGTGCTTTGGGAATTTGCGAAATAGTTAGAGATCATAAACATACAATAGTGGAATTTGTTAACCATCATGATGAGACAATTGTCACTCAAAGATATTTTCTTAAGGGAATTGAACTTGAGCTCAGTAGTCCGACGATGAGATCGTTGGACTTGGTGTTGTGATGTGATCACAACGAATTCGCCTTATGAAATAGGACTTAGAGAGTAGTACATGTTGAAGGGCAAAATAGTCATTTTGTCGACTTCAACATATTTACGGTCAAACGGGGGTTGACTTGTGGAACAGTGGTCGGAGAATATTGTTATCGAATCATAATTGACTTCCATAACTTCCACTCGACTTAAGAGTGCAATCCCCATTTTTTGGTAGAGTAAGTCGGGATTAATAGATGTATCTCAATTGGTCAAGAGTTGACCCAATTAGAAACATCTATTGGAGCTTGAGTCTTTGTGAGTCCGATTTGATCCCTCTTTTGGCTCCAATAAAGGGGTGTGACTTAATTGGTCTACTACAATAAAGTCCAAGGAAATTTATGCAAATATGAAACTCTAATTGTTTGTTATAAATATGCCCTTTAAGGGTACATTTGGCATAGATTAGGGGTTTAGCCATTTTTCATTTCCCAAAAGAAAGGAGAGACACCTAAGGAGCACAAGGGAGAAAATCTAAGTAAGGAAGCATTTGGCTAGGCTACTAAAAGCTCCTTCAAGGTTATCATCTCACATTTATGTGTGAGGATTTAAATAAAAACATCCTATGATCTCAAGGTGATTTAAGATCCACCATGTATTTGGGTTTAATCTTCAAAGGAAAATTAATTTCCTATTGTGATGATTAAATTTCCACATCCAACATAGACTACTTAGTGTGCTTTTTAACTTGGATTCAACTTGCATAGAAGATGTCGATTGGGACAATCTGCTCGAAGACAGATCCGGAGACCTGTGTCGAAAGCGTTGGAATCAAATGGTTCTTCACATTGGTAAACACGGGACCAAGTCTTTTGCCGAACAAGTTGAAGTATTGGCACAGCGTTATTGTCCACATCTACTTGAAGCAAGAGAGGCTTGGGATAATAAACCAAAGGTTCTGTGAGGGGCCGTTTGGCATTAGCTTATGCTTTGTATTTGCATGTACGAGGTAAGGCCTAGACGTGCTTAGAGGTAATCTGTAGCTTTGTTGTTATATCATTAATATTGTCTTGCAATTGAATATTGTCTTGAAAATTGATAAATCTCGTGTGACTTGGCTTTTTTATATGTGTTTCTACATTTTATGCAAGTATTTGATCAACTAGTTTTAGCTTCTGGAACATGGCTCCCTGTGGACTTTCTATTTGATTGGATCGAAAGGCTTTTCGGTGACTTTTGATAGAAATCACGAGAATTTGTAACCTTTTTTTTTTTTTTTTCCGTTGAACTTTTTTTTGAGAAGTAAATGAGTAATGCAGCCTATTTCTTAAGAAATGAATCTTCTCTTTTGATAGTCATAATTTTGGGAAGAAATGAATTGGAACCATTTTACCAAAGTAATGTTATTGTTCAAACATCGAATTCTAAGGATTCTTGATATACAGCTTTTAATTTCTGTTGTATGAATTAAGTCCGAAAAATATTTTTAAAAAGTGCTTATATTAGCATCACTGTTTTTATTAGTTGTGTTACATTTGATTGCACTGAAGGTTAATAAATCTTTACTCATATTTATGTTTTTAATTTTTTAAATGTATTTTTATCATTAACCTTTTAGTATTTAATAAATATATCTCGTCTCTTTGATAACGGTTTTTGTCTAAAAGGTCCCTTCGTAGGGTGTAGAACTACTTGTTCATCATATTTTTAAAAAGTAATAAATATAGAAGTGAAACAAATATTTTCCCTAATTTCAACAATGCAAAATATATATATATATTTTGAGAGAAACCACCATCAAGCACATGATGTACTAATTAATGGAAGATTGAAGAATAATAATTTAATGATAAAAAACTTAGGGACACAAGTGTAATTATGAACAAATGTTGATGACTTTAAATGCAATTAAATAATAGTGTAACTCATAAAAATTGTGATGTGATTAAAAAAAAATCCAACTAACAAATGAGAAACTAAGAAAAAATTTATTGTTAGCATAATTAAGAAAAGAAAGCATACATATGGCTCTTAATTACTAATTAGTATAACACAATAAGTGATAAAGATTATAAATTCTTAACGACTTGCTCTATCTACATTCAATTTTGACATTAGTTCTTACTTTAAATAATAGTTTAAATTTTTAATTAATGAGGATAGATAAAAATATTAGTGCTAGTCGTCTTACGTAACGTGTATGTGATGGTTAGTGATTTGATATACTGATGTACTAGTTTTTTATTACCTCATGCAACAAATCATTAACCATCACATCACATGTATATCACGTGTGCCTATTAGGTAGTGAGCGACCGCAAATAGCATTATTCTAAAAATATATTATATTTTGTATTACAGTTACAAAATCCTATTATTTAGTTAATAAGTCAAAAATCCAATAAGTCACACTTTCTTTCTTTTTTATATTAAAATAAAAGGCTTTAATCTAAACTCCGTCTGTTTAATAATTGAAATTGATTTTATTGTCATCAATTATATCTCAATGATAAAACTTGATAAGTTTCTATCTATAATCCTATTTTCCTTTTTGGCGATGTTAAATTTTGATGTGATATGTCTCATATTTATGAATACTCTTGATTTCTCTTCAAAAAACTTTTGTTTTTACGTCAAACCGTTTGAAAGATCGACATATAATAGTGGAATACTCTTTGGTGAAGTGAATTAGATAACACTAGACATTATTAACAAAGAAAACAAAGTGGAAACTTACAGTAGAATCTGAATGCTTTATTTAGAGTTGCCAATGCTGCCACAATACAAGCAGCAAGAATTAATGTTGGCAGTGAGAATCCCAAAAGGAATCCATTTTAACGAGCTAAGAACCACCTGATCCATACACCAAGAGGTACAACTATATAAGCCAAGAATAGCTGAGCTTCGTTGCTGTTATCCACTTTGCTAAACTCCCGAACACGCCCCAATAATATACCTAGGATCACTAACATCTCTACCGTGCCTGTCAATAGGCAATGGCATCCATACGAATTATGAATACTTGTGCACCTAGAGACGACACCATTAGAACTTACATTCAACCTGCTGTAGAGCCATCTAAACCCTTTGGCATTATGAATTCCAAGATGGATTGAAGAGGCAGCTAGTAACAAGCCTGCCATGTAAATACAGCTGCATTCCCTTGTTTGAGCCCCATTTAAGGCCAAAATGCATTTTGGAATATTGTTTGTTGGAGAATGTGACTACAAAATAAGGAAAAGTTTTGAGTATACGTGTAATATTATTTTATAGGAGAATGTGTGGTTGAAAATGAATTTTGAAAAAAATAAGTTTTTGAAAAAATGGGGGCCAAAGGTAGGTTAATGAGTGACTCTAAATAGAGATTTGAAGCTAGAAGATTATCACCCAAGAAGAGTTTGAGGATCCATTGTTAGAAGTTGGGTGTCGAAGAATAACATTTGCTTGGATTCTTTTCTTCCTTTGTCGTATTGAGTTCGGTGATTTTTTCATCTTTTGTTGTTTAATTCCACAATGATGAGCGGATAAATAATTGATTGTTAGGATGAACGATATAATTTATGTTTAATGTCGATATAATTCAAAAGATTTCATATAACTTTGATTATGTGTTAATTATTTATTATTTGTTTAATTGACATTCAATTACTTGTATATCAATTGTTTGATTTAGGAATAATATTGAAAATGAGAAGAGATGTAATTGTCTAGCTTGTGCAATAAGTGACGTGAGTCTTAAAAAGGGAACGAGATCGTTATTGTATATGCACTCTTGATTGAATTTCTCCTAATTAACGCATTAGTATGTAAATGAATTTACATAAAGATATAATAAATTTGTATATGAAAATATGATTAGTTTTATTCGAGAGAGACTATTAGCTAAAATTGATTAATTTGATTGTTAATCTCCCTCTTCCCTTAAAAGAGACAATCCCAAATTAGTGTGCATTTTTGTCACCTTACTTTCACACTTGAACCAGATGTTAACTTTTCATTAACAGGTTTGATACTGTTTAATAAATATCTTTTCATATACCTTTTGTATTGGACATGCCAGCCAACAAGAGAGGAACCGCCTCCACTTTTCCTTTACCTTTACCTTTCCCTTTTCATTTCTCTCCAAGGCACCCAAAAACTGTTGATTATTCAGTTTTATAATCTTCTCATATGTATCATAAATATCTCTCTGGGTAAATTGAAGCGAAGAAAACCCTCGAGAAGTTCAATCAACAATTGGAACCGTTAATATTCATGGAGGAAGGCTCCTTTGGGGCCGAGAGTATAAAGAGTGCACGGACCCTAGTCAACTTGGGCATATACCGCGGTTTACCTCCGTCCATTGCTGAGGGGTCGGTGATGGATGGTCCAGGATATAGTTCGGCGTAAGTTGGGATACCTGGGTATCAAAAAAAAAAAAAAAA